>MJUU01035822.1:48831-66015 GCA_002080025.1 Modiolus philippinarum | reverse complement strand
TGATTTAGACATTACTTAGACGGGTGCTGTTAACATAGCAGGACATGCTTACCTTCCCGGAGCACATGATGTCACTCTCAGTTTCACTTGAATTCCTACTCTGAGTGCTTTTGTTTTGAATGTTGTGATTTCTATTTCTGTGCTTTGTGTCTGTCTGACGTCATTGTTTCCTGTGTCTAAAGTCATTCTTTTCTGTGTTCTTGTATTGGCCATGTCTTTGGACTTCGATTTTTGTAAATTCCATTGCTTTGTTTCTTCGGTATTCTACGGCCGTTGTTAGAGACAGTTCTCATCAATAAATATATTTAAGTTAAAGTTAAAAGCATTTAACTATAACCATGTTAAACTTCGTTTATTTTTCACTTGGAAATATATATTGTAGTGTAATACATGCACGCTTTCGTTACAACTGTAGTGCATTAAACATTATCTTTGAGGATAGGTATTTTAACAGACCAATTGGGTAGCCGTGGTGCACCAATACGGGACTTTTGAATCGTGTCAACTCCGATAACAGATCTATTTTTATACGTAAAAATTCAATACATCAATACACTGAAGGGCAATCACTAATTTATGAACACTGTTGAGCTAAGGGTGATTTATATTTGTTCTCTATCAGTTTTTGAACATCTTTGAGTTGATGGTCTTCCAAATGTTTACATTTTATCTGCACTGAAGAGACATAAGTTGTCGAAATGCGCATATGCAGAAACAAAATTCACGGTAAGTTCGGTATCAAGTTTTTGTTACCACTGGGTAGATGCCTCTGCTGATGGACTGTTAGTCACCGAGGGTATTCACCAGCCCAGTAGTCAGCACTTTGTGCTGACCCGAAAGCCGATTTCATTTGGAAACTCGTAATATCTAATTTTTAGTAAATTTTGTTGAAAACAAAGGAGTATCTCCTTAACGCAAAGCTCTGCCAGTAGCTGAATTTGGCTTTCCATTTTGGATCATATTGGATATTTGTTCTCTATCAGTTTTTGAACATCTTTAGTTGATGGTCTTCCAAATGTTCACATTTTATCTGCACTGAAGACACATAAGTTGTCGAAATGCGCATATGCAGAAACAAAATTCACAGTAAGTTTGGTATTAAGTTATTTATATTTAATCGATTTGTAGCTCTTCAGGTTAATTTTTTTTTTCAACAATTAAAATTTAGTTTAAAAAATGTCATATAGGGAAAATTATGCACTTCAATTGCATAAATAGCTTGTTTTTTATGTGGTTTATATTTATTTCAATAGGTTTGAAATCCAGTTTTCCCTCTTACTGGTATCCGAGCCGCTCGTTTTTGCCTTCAATTACACGAGAGTTCCTATTTCGAAAGTCCCGTATAGAAAATGTCGAACATTATTTCTTTTTAAATTGTGTGATTATGATATTTACAGAGATAATTGCATACTAAATTTAATTATCTAAATTTTCCTTTTACGCTGCACTCTGTACTATTCGACAACAAAGATTTAAATTATGAAACAAATTGTCCAATCTTCATTCATGTACAAGAATACATAAGCAAAATTCGTCGATTCTCAAAAAATCATTAATGCAAATCGTTAGGGTCAATTGAAACCATATTTTTATCCTTTCTTTTCTTTATAATCTGATTGTTTCCTCATCATATATTTTTTTACATATATTTTTTAACGAAGATCTATTAAACTACTTACTTACAGACTACATGACATCTATCCTGTCACATGTCTTTTGGCTTACTCAATTACCTATTCTATTGTTTATAACTTATGTGTGTATCTTGTTGATTGACAATGAAGGGAAATGAATTAAAGTGCAAATGAGAAAAAAAGGCTCAACAAATACACGGTAATACTAAGCTATTGAACTACGCTTGTATAGTTGTTCTTCATCTTGAAGTCACCATGAGACCTATATGTACGTACTTTGTCCTGTTTGATATGTTGTTTAAAACATGTATAATTTATTTGTAGATTGTAAATATGTTATGTTATGTATGTACAGGATACGGCTTATCTGAGTTTAAGAACTCGTGCCCGATCCGTTTGTCTTGTATTTGGCAATGCAATAAAACGAAATATTTAAAAATATTATTTACGGGAAAAGGGAGCTGCAATTTGACGAAATATGACATTTCACACCCATCAGTCAATAATGACATCATGAAGGAAAGCTGTACTGGCCCAAAAATCAAACCAACCCGGTATCTGACTCGTCATTTTTTCAAATAAACAATGAAGGGATATGGAGTAAATGCACATGAGACAAATTCTCTACAAATACATGGTAAAAAGCAATGGAACATCGCATTTATTGTTGTTCATCTTGAGGTCACCATGAGGCCTTCAACAATGAGCATTACTCATACCACATAGCAAGTTCAAGACGGCCAATAGCACTGGTTTGAGCGGAATTCATTCCTAGATGTCGGGCAACGCTACATCCATGTTTATTCTGCCCAGAGATGCGGGATTGTCAACAAACATTAAGGATAATGGCAAAGTGTTCTTACAATCACTATCATCCTTTGCCCGACAAAAGCACCAGTGTCCCCAGCTGGTGGACAATCACAACAAATAGACAAACACAGGGCACTCATCAAGTCGATTGTGAGAAAACTTGGCAGTATAAATTAGTGAGATGTGGGCAATATTAACAGGTGGTCAGATCACATTTTGAAATTACAAAAAAAAATAAATGCAAAAATTTGAAAGTGTGATAGTGTACGAATGATTCGCACAGGACAACAGTGTCTATCCACCTAAATTATTCATTTGATTTTACTTACTTCACCTTCAAAAGATTGTGCCGTTTTATCATAAAAAGAGAGATACCAGTAATGCATTTATATTTGAAATGTACAAGGATTAAATTTAGATTGCTCATTTTCATTTGCCAATACCGCTACACGTGAAAAAAAGACGACAGCGAGCTAATGTATTCGTAAAAGAATAAGAAGCCCATATAGAATAAATCAAAAATATTTTTGAATTCGTTATACAGAATTCTAGAATTTGTTATAACGGATTTAATTTGTTATAACAATCTGTCCAATTTGTTTCATCAGATTTTGAATTTGTTATAACAAATTTAATCCGTTATAACAAATTCAAGAATTCTTTTTAACAAATTTTACACTTTGTTTCAACGAATATAATTAGTTGTAGCTAATTGTTGAATTCTTCATAACAGATTTTAGAATTTGTAATAGCAAATTAAATTCGTTATAAGAAATTCTATAATTCGTTATAACAAATTCTAGAATTCTTTTTAACAATTTCCAGAATTCGATTAAACAAATTCGAGAATTCGTTATAAGAAATTGTAAGTTAGAACAGATTGTTAAACTATGACTTGTCAAAGTCGCATAAAATCAGGAATTCTGACATAAAGTCTAGGTATCGTCTTCTCTTTCGATTTTCTTTTATTCTCGCTCAAATACCCCTTATATCGATCATAATAAATAGTCTTTTGAAAGCACCTACCGCAGCTACGAGATAAATTGTAGCTTGCATGCATTGAATAATCACAATTCCGGCTGCATGAAACCTAGTTACCTGCTTAAAACCCCTAAATTCGGTTTGCATTATATGTTTTTCTACCATAAAATTTCGTTGAGATGTTTAATTATTTAACATTTCACGGTACGAGATTAAATATAGTGTCAAAACCTTAAGATTAAGTTAAGAATTTCATTGTTTGAGCCAGTTTAATTTCTCAGTTTCATCCCACTGAGAGATTGGGCCTAGTAAGAAGAACGTGTATTCCAACATCTAGATCAGTGTGAAAACACATCCTTTTAACTGACATTCAACTTTCGGCCTCTCATTACATTTAATAAGATATTCTAAAATCAGTAAAAATTAAACAATGTTGTCCGAAATTTAAACATTTTTTTTCTAAGCATAGACTACTGCAAAATTCTCCGCAATTCTCCACCGACCAACTTGTTTCCTAAGTATAAGACTACCAAAAAAGTCTGCGCAATTTTCCACAAACTATTTCCTAAGTATAAGACTACTGAAAGATTCTCCGCAATCTACGCAAAGTTTTTCTTTAATAATAAACTGCAGGGGATTTTCTGCAATTCATCATTAAGCGTTTCCTACGTATTTGACAACTGAAAAATTCTCCGCAATACTCAATGCAGAAACCTTTGTATTAGACTGCATAGAAGATTTTCCGCAATTCTTCCCTGAATTTTGTCGTCCTATATGTAACTTGCCAAAAGATTCTCTTTGATTCTCTGCAGTTCTATGCATTTTAACTCTGAAATTCTGCAGTTGTCATTTTCATGATTTTTTACATGAAGGAATAGCAATAGATGATGGGTATTTTAGCTAAAAACCTATCATTTCGACAGATCTCGACGAGACACATTTTTCTCATTTTTTGTGACTCTTGCTTGCAATAGATCACAACTGTATGAATTCGTTATAACAGATTTTACAATTTGATATCACAGATTTCAAAATTTGTTATACCGAATTCAGAAATTTGTGATTTGATTTTATTCAATATGTTCTAACATATTCAAAAATTCGTTAAACAATTTTCTTAAGAATTTGTTATTACAAATTCTACAATTCATTATAACGAATTCTCCAATTTGTTATAACGAATTATATTCGTTATGACAATTCAATCATCCATCTCTTATAACAAATCACAGAATTCGCTATAACGAATTCCAAAATATTTTGATAGGTCCTATAAGGGCTTCTGTAGATATACATAGCCTGTTTGAAAATTTACACCATTATTGAAATCGCCAAGTATAGCAAATTCTCATACATTATACGTTGTGGGTTCTTTTATGTCCATTTCAACTTTATTTTTAACTATGACGTAATCGTTTCCACATAGCTTCAGACCACGATATCACGAGGTACAAGTATACAGGAGATTTTAAAATGAGCTTTTATAAGAAAGTACAACCAATTATTTTTCTTTGATGTTGCCATTGTCCTTGGATTATTAATTTTAAAATGACAGATCGGTTCTTAGTTACTTTGATCATAAAGAAACAATGGCAGCAGAATATCGAAGGAACGAGGGATATGATATAACAAAAAGGAACACACAAAAACAAAGAGAGTAGACAACTACAAAGCACGAACAATTGATAAGTTGGATTTTTTTCTAGTTTGATTTTTACTTTGCGTATTTTTGTGTATTTTTTAGCCATTCAACACACATAGCGGGGGTATCCAAGAAATGAGCTTAACTCCACCTCAATTTTTGCGCCTGTCCCAAGTTTCTGTTTCTTGATATTCGAGTTTCCATTGATTTATGCACCTTTTTATTTTTTTTGGGGGGGTGGCCATTTAAGGCTTGCTATATGGTGAGAGGTTCCTCACTGTGTTGAAGACCGTACGATGATCCCTTGATGCTTTGTTTTAGGTCATTTTAACCTGAAGATGGGATGTTGTTTCCTTGACATTTTCCCCATTTCCTTTATTTTTCATACAAAAGCACAACATTTAGTACTAAGGCACTTGTAGTGTGAACTCCAATAAAAACATGTTCCATGAAGGACAGAAGGTACAGGTACTACTTCGACAACATACAGTACTTTAGATATTCAAACCTGTTATAAAATTGGCTTACTTAATTTTTTAGTCACACGTTATTCAGTCAAGCAGTTTTGTAGGAATAATAATAGCTTTAAAATTTCCATCCAGCTATATTCAAACTACATTTGTAGATTGTTTAAATGCATTCCATATCACAAAAGTAGGAAAAATAATATTTTATAAAATCGAAGATAACTTAAATTTTAAACATGTTTTGAAATGTAAGAGATTAATTGCAACCTTCAGAAAAGTTGAAAGGATAAGGTGCGATAAGGGGCTGATTTGGCCCTGAATTTTGGTTATTTGTTTTAAGTTGCACCTGAATAATGTCTTTTATGGTCGTTTGAAAGCTCAGATGCCGCTAAAGAAAAAAAAATACAAAATTTAAAACCCATGACGTCACAGAAGGTACAAAAACATGTACAGTTCTGACGTCATGTTAACATGGTTAACGCTACTTTTAAACGTTTTCATAGAAATACAAGGAATTGTGCATATTTTCGAACGGTTTTCCTAATCGGAAATATAGAGCGCATTCAAGAACCAATTAGATAATTTACCAGTTTGTTAGTACTGATGCGTTTGACCTCCTATACAAATATTTTTGTAATTCTTGCATGCGCTCTTTGTTTTCTCTTTAGAAAAAGTAGTCAAAATTGGTCAAATTTGTCATTTTTCGACAAAATGTGCAAAATGTCCAATCTTCTACACTGAAAACTCTGTAATCATATATCAAAACATTTCAACAAAAAATATCGTGAATTTAAGCAATCTTATTTTTGAGGCCAAATAAGGCCCTTATCTCACCTACTCCTTTGAACATTAGAGTTGATTAGAATCCAGTCACGTGATTGGCATCACAGTTTTTTGGATAATGTTTCAAAGAAGCTGATACAAAACAAAATGGTTTAATTATTTGATACGCAATCGTAGTGATAAATGTTTATTCAATATTTTAACAAATCAAGATATGACTCTGTCATCCTTAGACAATTACAGACTGTCTGATTTACCTCCCTTTCCTCACATCACACTGTCATAACCATAAGTTAATCTTTCTGTAATTATACTGCTAAAGCATTGACATAAAAAGTACATATTGTAAACATAATGTAAGCACCTACCATAACTGAAATTAATAATCGATCGTGGTTTCGTGTATGCTTCAATGTTTAATTAAAGAAACAATACAGCGAAATATGGAATAGTTTTTTGACAGTTGAGAAAAAATCGAATGGTTATTAACATTAATTACGAACAAGCTCAACAATCTTCCAACAAATACTATAATAAAAAAAAGTACATAATAACATACCATAAATACTGGAAATAGATAAGAGTCAATTGAAGTTCACTGGTTAGATAACCATAATAATTGTAGAATGCCAATTTATAGATACACCCCATGGAAAGCAATATGGTGTGGAAAAAACTGATATACGTAACTACAAATGCAAAAAGTAAATACTATAAGGTAAAGCAAATTTCAGCGTTAATGGGGGTTGTGGATAAAGTTAATTTTCAATAAAATAAAATATAATAATAGCTTGCGGATCTCATAAAATTACGTATTAATCATTACATGGCAAGTCATCATTGGCTTTTTGAAAATATTATCTTTCGTCCGAATTCAGTTACTTTCTCAGAGCAAGCAGAGAGAAAAATCTTTCAGTACAATGGGGGTAATAAAAGAATTACCGAACAGAGTTGTCAAGAGCCAAAGTTCACCGGAATAAGTGTCGGCCGCTTTGGTCCTGACTTGGTACATTGGTTTTAAATTTTAGGAATTTTTAGAATAGTTGTTCCTCAATTGGAACAAGCTTTTGTGAGGGGTTCTGTATTACCGTTCCTTTTTAAGTAACTGTTTCAATTGTTCAAGCTTTGTCTATTTCTAACTTTCTAGCATAGTTTTAGGTCACCAAGTTTTGGTTTCAATCATACTGAGCTTTGTTCATAAAAATTGTACAGATCTCATTGGAAGTGTATAAGTGTTTTGACCGAAATTTGCGCTTTCCTTTATAAATAACTATTTAATTGCATCGTGAAATTAAAAAAAAATAAAATTTCGCTTATTAATCGATGTATATGAGTTACAGATCTCAAACTCTATCTATATACAATTAAGATTTTTATTAATTTTTATATAATCAAATGGATCTTATACTATTCTTTTCAATAACGAGTATTCTTAAAACCTTTTTTGAATATTCAGTGAATACAGTAATTCACGTCCTGGTTACTTTTCAAGAAGATAAATACAAGCAAAAAATTAACTTAGTTGAATGTCCATGTTCGTAAATACGTGTTTCCAAAAGTCTTTATCTCTCAATTTAAAAGAAACTGAAAAAGGATGCAAATGCAACAGGTGCAAAAGCATGGATAATGGATAGCATGGGGTGGCGTTGATCGACAAGTAGCAATGAATTCAGCTCAAACCTACGCTTTGGGCCGTCTTGAACATACTTTGAAGTATGAGCAAAGCTCATTGTTGAAGGCCTCATAGTGACTTCAGGATGAAGTACAACCATAAAAGCGTTGTGCAATTACTGTGTTTTACCATTTATTTGTAGAGACCTTGTTTCATGTGTTTTTAATCCATACCCCTTTATACTTAAAAAAAAGAACATACAAATGTAAAAACAAACAAAAATGGTACAATAGAAATTCGAAAAGTATGAAAATAACACCAACGGTTTGAAACTCTAAAACTGGGCATTACATTAGTTAAAGCAAAACGTCAATTCGGTATATAATATGTGATCATTAAAAGTCCCATTATAATCGCAGTCATTCATACGTCAAAACAATTAAAATAATGTTTCTGAATTTGATTATACGATTAACTTATATTTGAAAAAAAACAAAAGAAATCAATAGACTCAATTTCCATTACAATGTTGATGCATTGTAATTAACAAAATCGAAGAAATGTGAAAAATTGGTGAAAAAATTACAAAATACAAAAAATACCGATGTTGCATAAAAAAACTGTAAATTGCGTTATGCTGTACACGTGTTTCAAGGAGTTACCTCTCATCAGCAGCATTAATATCAAATAATATATCAAAACTAGAAATTGATTCAACTTGTTTATCGTTATTTTTGAGAATGTGAATAATGAAATGCACCCTGATCACAAACTTAAACTTTCATAATACGTATTTATTTTTTTCTTTTTTACTTTTAAATGATAAGATATGTGGAAAATAGATATAAAATCTCGTTTTATTCTTCATATAGAAATACTTAGAACATCGACTTGCAATATCAAAATTTTTGTAAATTTTGTTGAAAACTAAGGAGTATCTTCCTCACGCAAAACTCTGTCCTTAGCTGATTTTGGCTTTACATATAGATCATTTAAGTATTTCTTCTCTGTCAGTTTTTTAATATATTTGATTTTATGGTCTTCCAAATGTTTATATTTTACTGAATAGACATAAGTTGTCAAAATGCGCATATGCAAAAAATAAATTCACAATAGCTTCGGTATTTAGTTATTTATGTAAATACACATTTATTAAATGTGTATTTAAATAAATGATGTTCGAAATTTTGTGACAAATGTTATATTTAAGCCAATTGTGTTGTTTTAAAGCTATAAAAATATATTTTTTTCCTTTTTATACAACCATTGCTTGTGATATATATATAAATATTGTTTCCATCCCTACATGTATTTGAATTTTTTATTTCCATTTATATTTGAAAAAAATATTTTTCCTTATTGATAAGTGTTCTGAATTTAAAAGCTTTGACATAGATTCTGATTTTCGAGTGACTAAATAGGTTCTAATGCATGCATTTTGATATTTTGAAAGTTAGAATATTTTTTATTTTCATTTTTCCAGTACAACGAATAAAACAATTCGACTGTGCAATACTTGTTAAAAGCTAAAAGTTAAAATGTCATATAATAATAAAAATCAATTCCATTCTTTACTGAAAACTTACTTATACACTTAGCATGAATCCTTTCTGCCTTTATTGCTTTATTGTCCACTGATTTGCTTCAACTATAGGTAATTATCATGTTTTACTTTGTCAAAGTGTTAGTTTCATCATACTTTGGTGTTATAATTCTAAGGAACTCTTCAGTAATTGGCAAAAATTACTCTACTCTGCAAAAAAGCTTTTAATTGCAACGTTTATTTTATTTATTTGTTTATTCATTTATCTTTATTATAATTTTTTATATACAATAATTCATTTTTCTTATCATTACAATTTAGAATTATCTGTAATATTTGGTAATGAAAAATGAGATGACCAGAAAGATCAGATTAGGTAAAATTCTGAAATATATTTGCTTTTGCGAAGGAATGAATTCATTTTTTAAAATTTGATTTTTCTCATATGAGACATTGTTCGATTTATCTTTACTGTTTTAGAATTTTACTTTGTTCTTGTCAGATTCAAAATGTGGATTTGATTCGTGATGTTGTTGTTGTTGTCGGTCCCGAGTGGTTTCTATTACTACCTAAACCTGTTTCAGAATAATTCATGTAATAGGGTGATAAAGTCTTAACCACGAAGATGCAGAAATCAAAACACTGTCTAAAAATTGAAAATATGTTTGCTACATACATTTTTAGAACAAATTGAAATAACTGACATGGATTTGTTCCAGACAAATCACTAGTTTGGATTAAACAATTCATTATTAAATAAACATATTTTTTTTGCTATGTTAGTTTCCTGATAATATAATTTCTAGTAATAAACGAAAATGTATTCAACCATCATGATTATTGCATTTGATCCCCCATTTTTAACACCAGATCGCCTAAAAATCGGTATTTTACTCCTAAAGTTCCAAGTAATCATTCTCGATTTTTCTCACCACCAACCATGTAGCAAATAAAATTTCTTTTTTCACAAATTTCCTTCCTTCGGGTTTACAGTGTATTTCTGGAACGCCCCTTTATCATGCATAATCAATAGATTACTGAGATTGCATCAAATAATTACTTATACTTATAAGTTTTTGCCGGAAAATTCGTTCAGATTTTACATGGTTTAATTCGAACCTAAAGTTAAGGTTGTCAACGCTTTAGAAGATAACATCTGTATATTTTTATTTCCCTCTTTGTAAAGTGTACCTAGCTGAGAGGAAATATTTGTCTTTACCTGGAGTGCTTCATTTATAAAAAAAATCAACATTTGTCCTTTTATCATCAAAATAATCCCAATAATAATTTGTAATCAGGAGTTAGCAGGGGTTGGTACTTTATGGCAATATTTGACCTTTTTCTGTCGCTAAAGGTAAAATAATTAAATTTCCCACTCTCCAGATAAAAGCAAGCATCTGCACTGATTAGACATAAGTGGTCGAAATGCGCATATGCATAAATTAACAGTAACTTCCGGATTTTGGTATTCATTACTACTGGACCGGTATCTCTGCTGGTTGATTGTAAGTCCCCGAGGGTATTCACCAACCCAGTAGTCAGTACTTCGGTGCTGACCCGAAAACCTATTGTATTGAAACCTACCATATCTAAATTTTGCAAACTTTTGTTAAAAACTAAGGAGTATCTCCTTCATGCATAGCTCTGTCCTTGGCTGAATTTTGGCTTTTCTATTTAGATCTTTTTGGTTATTTGTTCTCTATTAGCTTTAACATGTTTTTCGGTTAATGAACTTTCAAATGTTTTGGTTTGATCTGCACTGATGAGACATATGATGTCGAAATTGGCATATGCAGAAAATAAATTAACAATTCTTCGGTTTTTGTTATTCTATATCTAAACATGCATTGTGTTCTTTGGAAGATTATCAAAGCTGCTGCGTTAAAATTCTGTTGTCAAGTGTTGTTGACTCGGGTAGTTCAGCCAGCCATTGTTGACTTGACGGGTTGTAAGAAACAAGATGTGTTGATTACTTTATTAAAATTTATTTCCATTAAATACGTAATGAAAAAAAGCAAATACCTCTTTAATTTTTCTACCAGCTTTTTACATTGTTAGATTTACGTCCATCCAAAGATATTTTGATATGCTCTACAGTGAAGAGACAGAAGATGTCGAAATTGTTATCTGCATAAAAGTTTTTTTTTCTTTTTTTTTGGGGGGGGGGTTGAACTACTGCAAAGTGTATCCAATAGCAATTATTATGATTGTTTTATCTTTATTTACGTTTGTGTCATCTCAGTTTTCTTTCAGTCTGCAATCTTTATTTGTGAAAGTTTAGGAAATAATTCAATAACAGGCTGATATAACAGTATTGTGGGTAGTTTTTATTTGCAGCATTGTTTAAATTTGTTTTCATTTGATTTAAATAATATGTCTATTATTATTTAAATAATATGTCTATTAATATTTGAATAATATGTCTATTATTATTTAAATAATATGTCTATTATTTTATCAACTATTTTTTTTTTCAAAAGAAGATATGTAGAAGGCACAGCAGATTAGTTGAGGTGAAGGAATTTATTCCATGTAGACATTTTTTACATTGTATGCAAGATATTTTATAGAAGAAAAAAGTTACTTTTTATCACTTTGCGTTATTTATCTTGTCAGGATCAATGAGTATAAGTCTGTTGTTTCTTTTTTATTGGTGAAAAAGGGACTTTTGGTTACAGATTTGTTAAATCTTCTAAAGGCGATTTACTTGGATTTTCCATTACAAGTAAGATTCAGATTTTTCGAAAGTTTGAAAATATCAATAAATAATGGGACCATGAAAGCTTATGCCGGAAACCTCAGTTGTCAAATCTGATGCCTAAAGACAATCAATTATATTAAATAATCTAATCAAGTTTTTTTAAATTCTTTTAGAAAACAGCTAAAATTATCGTTGATGTTTTCGAGTCACTCTTCAATGGTTCGTCATTAAGGAAAAGAAAATACCTTACTTTGAGTAATTAATATTAATTCATTATAACACCCTTTTTAGAGAATTAAAAAATATGGATAATATGAAACCTTTTATTCCTTTCTCTGTCAGCTTTAATACATATTTCGGTTTATGGATTTCCACCTGTTTTGATCTGCACTGAAGAGGCATAAGTTGTCGAAATGTGTATACGCAGAAACTAAATTTCGGTATTTTGTTATTTATATTGAATATTTTTTTCTTCAACAACAGTTAAGCATAGCGAAACCCTATTTTTATATCTATTCTTAGATTACAATAAATAACAAGATAACCTGAAATTCCCACTACGACTGCAAATAACAATCACAGGCCACAGTCCACAACTATACAACAACAAAAAATATACTGAATACAAAATACACCGTTAACGACCATTGGATTACGGGATAGGCGGACTAGATACCAGTATTACAAAAAGACAGTAGAAGGGTTAAACCGGTTAATGAATATTCTTATTCGCGATTTTCTATAATACAATAAACATACGATTAAATTTTTATTAACACCCTTGACACTGTATTTCAGACTCCAAACTGCAGTTTTTGAGTAGTGAGTGTCAAGGAAACTCTTTTGTGATAGAATATTGTGAGTACTTTTCATTTGAAATATTCTTTTTTTTATTTTTATTTGTTTTTATTTATATATTTATTCAGCTATTCATATTGAAAAATTTAAGAACAATATTTACATGTATATGAAGGGACCGAGATAGTGCACTAAAGGTTAAAAGGCGAGAAACATTTCTTTGGCACAAAAATCACTTTATCTTTTATTCAAACATTTTTATGTAGGAATTTTATGACTCTGCTTCTTTGTTGTTTCCGATGTTGCCATTGTCATACTCGTTTTGGATTGACGGTTCGGTTCTCACTTACTTGTTAAAAACAAAGGATTTGATCTTATTTACCTATACTGTTTACTGCTCACCGCTTTGTTTGAATTATCATTCCTGTAAAGCTTAATGCTGAATTATTCCTGTAAAGCTTAATGCTGAAATGTTGTAGCTGTTGTTTTATATTGAACAACGGGCTTTAGCTTATATAGGAACCATTCCTTTTGGAATATGTTTTGCATTAGTTTTATCTATTAAATTTTTATAGTTAATACAGAATTTCTGAAAAATCATTTGAAACTGATTTTTTTCCCGAAAAAATCATGACAGCTGCTGCTGGAAACAACGATTCTCTTAATATGCAGTAAATGCATTATTTATTTCTTACACGACTAGGTCTCGATTTTATCTAATATTTACTCGATCGGAAATTATCTCCAAGGAGTACTTTCATGCTAACATTAATTGGCATTCCATATGAATAGAAAGCTTTCAGCTGTGCTTCAAACTCTTGTTTGCAAGGTCACACGTTGGGTCATTACCACGTCATGGAACGAACTTCTTTTGTAATGTTTATTTCCAAGTTAGTTTCATTATGTGGTCTGAAATATTAGTTTTATTTTTTAAAGAGGAGGGATTTTTTTGTGTAAATGGGTTTTGTTTTCCACATATCTGTGTGACACAAAGAAAATTACCTTTTCCAAAAATCAGTTTCTCACGTTTTTCCCGATTTTTCTTCACAATGACTACAACTGAAACTTCAGATTTACTGCTTATGAATTGACCATGCAATCAATAATATTAAATAGCTGAATCTGTTTTAGCTAGTTGAAATATTATTTAGCCAATACTCATTTTTTCTGTATGCTTATTTATCGTTGTATATGTTTTTTTTCTGTTTGCTTATTTATCGTTGTTTATGTTTCTAACTTTTTATAGGACAACATTGATTCTTTAAGTTACATTTATTAAAAGTACTGATCGTGAAAATCAGGTTAAAATTAGAGTGATAACATACACTATACTCAAGAACATGATAATATTAAGTTCTCCCAGCATTCCATAATTGGGCGAGCACAGTAAAAATAATTGACTCTTTCGTTACTATTTGTGTTATTAAATACCTTGAATTTATAAACAAGTCTAACTCATCTTGAAGTCAATAATTATCCAATCCTATTGATTTAGGATAACAAATTATGCAGAATAGTATAATAAAACGGCCCGTATTTAGAGATCTTTGTTGGTCACGAATTTGTTATAAAAAATAGAAAATAGGAACGGTAAAGATAATGAATTGATGTATTTCAACTAACAATTAAAGAGCTTATTCAAAAAACCATCTACATCATTACTCATCGGGTACTGTTAACAGAGCAGGACATGCTTAACCTTCCGGAGCGCCTGGTGTCACTCTCAGTTTCACTGGAGTTCACACTGTGTGTGCTTTTGTTTTGGATGTTGTAATTTTTGTTTCTCTGCTTTGTATCTGTCTAACGTCATTGGTTTTTTTTTGTCTAACGTCATTGTTTTCTGTGTTCTCGTTTTGGTCGTGTCTTTGGATTTCGATTTTTGTAAATTTCACTCCTTTGGAAAACCATAAATATCGCATGACAATTAGTAGGTATATCAATTAACGCCAGATGGCAGCACATTCGAAGTGGGAAAAACTAAAAATTTGTGGCCAAAGGAACATAACTGGAGTCAAAATCAAAAGACCACGCGCAAAAACTACAAAAATTTACATTTTTAAAAGTAAAGCCTAAAAATCCCATAGGTCCGATTGTAATGATATTTGCACTGCAGATATTTGAAGTATCAATCTTCCATATGCTAGATGGGTCTTAGTGGGTTCCCATCATAACATACTGAAAATGAGGTTTTATAGAAAATTACCATCATATGAAATTTAAAAAAATCTGGCATTTTTTATATCCAAATATAAGATAAACAAACATTGTGCAGAAAGAATGTTTACATTCCCACATTAAATATTTTACATATATCAAACATATTATTACATTATTCACAATAAAATATCAATTCAAACAAAAGGTCACAGAATTTTGTCGGAAGAGTTATCTAACCTGATTCTTTACTGATATGCCTACAATTAGAAACAAGGAGGAACCCTTTGCATATCAAAGTCCAATTCAATGTTTTAAAACTTTTAATTCATATTTTAATTTTTCCAGATACACTAGTCTCTCATATCTATAAGAACATAAAAGACAGTAATGAATGGACCTTGAATGTCAAAATGTTGCTTAATAATTTAGGATTTAGCCACTTGATTGTCAATCAAAATCACATTAAATCTTACATAAATAGAATTGAACAGTGGCTACATGACCAAACTATGCAAAATATGCATAGCTCTTTAACAACATCTAGAAAACTTGTATTCTTCCGTAAAGTACATACCCCTTTTAAAAGACCTGCTTATCTTGAGATTTGTAAATCAAAACAAGACAGGCATATCCTCAGTAAATTTCGCCTAAGTGCACACAAACTAGCCATAGAAAAAGGCCAATATAGTAATACTTAAGGTAATAATCGTCTTTGTATTTCATGTAACAGTGGTGATGTTGAGGATGAATACCATTTTTTCTCAACATGCACCCATTGTTCAACAAAAAGAAAATTATTCATAGAAAAACTAAAAAATACACTAATAAATCTTATCCAAACTATCATTTAACTAGGAGTGAAATCTCCTATTTGCTAAATAGCAATTCATATAATTTACTTAAATTAAAAATAAAATTTATGTCAGAATGTTGGCAACTTAGAATAAATTCATAATGCAGTAACTCCAGATATTTAAAACCACTGTCACATCATGACATTTATTCAAATTAGCTCCCATATAATATGTTCAGTCGATTTTTTTGTTATTGATATTGTTTGTTTTTCATCATGCCATAACCATTTACTGTAAATGTGTTTGGGCAATTAATATTGTCTAATTGTCTAATTTATTGTCCAGAATAACGATACAGTCTATTGAGTACATCTTGTTATTTTTTCGCCTAATTCATAGATTTAGTAATGGTGTACTTGCGCTTGAGAGATTTTTTTCATATGGATCCACTATCATACTTTGAAATTTTGGCATTTTGATTTGTTTTAATGTTGAATTGTTATTCTGACCACCCATAAATTGTGCTTATATTATTTTGCCAAGTTTTCCATTTTGACTCGATAAGGATCCTGTGGTTGTTTAAGCGTTGCAATTGTCTTCCTCAAGTCTTTCTGTCGGGCAACAGATGACAACGTTTAGTTATTTGTTACCACTGGGTCGATGCCTCTGCTGGTAGACTGATAGTCCCCGAGGGTATTCACCAGCCCAGTAGTTAGAACTTCGGTGCTGACCCGAAAGCCGATTATATTTGGAAACTTACAATATCTAATTTTAGTAAATTTTGTTGAAACTAAGGAGAATCTCCCTCTGTCCTTCGCTGATTTTGGCTTTCTAATTAGATCACATTTGGTAATTTGTTCTCTATTCTAATATGACTCTCTTCTTTCGCTTTGGAAACAAAGCTATGTTCTAATTCCAACAATATTTTTGAGCACATGCGTACAGTTTTTTTTACCAAAGGACATTCGTAATGTACAAATTCACATTTTATTCACTCAATATTCATTTAATTTTGTGTAAATAAAGTTTAAAATAATGAATCACCTAGAAATCCATATCAGATAATGACAATAATAGAAATTTACAACAGTTACTAAATTTAAAACTCGGAACTGAAATTGACATAACCGTAACCTAGCAACGAATGTGTTGTTGTTATGAAACCTTACGTATGTTGCATATCATGCTCTACGATTAAAATATAAAATATTTAATTTTTAACGTTAATAAAATTATAAATATGAGATTTATTTCTTTTCTTT
>MJUU01035822.1:7483-48813 GCA_002080025.1 Modiolus philippinarum | reverse complement strand
AAGTAACATAATTAAGCAGTCAGCAGTCATACGAATCAGAAATACAACTAGCTCACACTTATACCCGCTTCGATTTTAAAATATCCGTATTTTATATGCTTAATAACAGATTATTTGTATAAATTCATAAACGTATTAATAAAACAACGACTATAGATTTCTCTATGTTCATTTATGTGTGTTTGTATGCAGTTTTCCGACATATTTCAATTCTGGAGCAAAACCCAATATTGCTCTCTAAGAGCCGCTTCGAATGTTCAAAACTCTTTTTAAATATATTAGAATCGAAATAGATTATTACAATTGGGCTCTATGCGAATTAGAACATGGGCAGACCTTATATTTGTCTTCATTTTATACCTCGCTATCGCTCGGTATAAAATATTGACAAATATAAGGTCTGCCCATGTTCTAATTCGCATAGAGCCCGCTTGCAATAATCTATTTCTTAATCAGTTTTTTAAACATATTTGACTTTATGGTCTTCCAACGTTTAGATTTTATCTGCACTGAAGAGACATAAGTTGTCGAAATGCGCATATGCAGAAAGTAAATTCACAGAAACTTCGGTATTTAGTTATTTGTTACCACTGGGTCGATGCCTCTGCTGGTGGACTGTTAGTCCCCGAGGGTATTCACCAGCCCAGTAGTTAGTACTTCGGTGCTGACCCGAAAGCCGATTATATTTGGAAACTTACAATATCTAATTTTTGTAAAGTTTGTTGAACTAAGGGGTATCTCCCTCATGCAAAGCTCTGTCCTTAGCTGATTTTGGCTTTCTATTTAGATCANATTTGGTAATTTGTTCTCTATCAGTTTTCAAACATCTTTGACCTTTTTGTCTTCCAACGTTTAGATTTTATCTGCACTGAAGAGACATAATTTGTCGAAATGCGCATATGCAGAATCAAAATTCACATTAACTTCGGTATTTAGTTATTTGTTACCACTGGGTCGATGCCTCTGCTGGTGGACTGTTAGTCCCCGAGGGCATTCACCAGCTCAGTTGTTAGTACTTCGGTGCTGACCCTAAAGCCGATTATATTTGGAAACTTACAATATCTAATTTTTTTTTAAAGTTTGTTGAAACTAAGGAGTATCTCCTTTATGCAAAGTTCTGTCCTTAGCTGATTTTGGCTTTCCATTTAGATCATATTTGGTAATTTGTTCTCTATCAGTTTTCAAACATCTTGGACTTTTTTGTCTTCCAACGTTTTGATTTTATCTGCACTGAAGAGACATAAGTTGTCGAAATGCGCATATGCAGAATCAAAATTTACAGTAACTTTGGTATTTAGTTTTTTGAAAGAACACTTTGCAAGTCAATTTTATGTTTGTTGACCATCCCGCATCCATGGTACAAAGTCATGGATGTAGCGTTGCTCGACAGCAAGCAATAAATTCCCCTTAAACCGGTGCTAGGGGTCGTCTTGAACTTACTTTGAGGTATGAGCAAATCTCATTGTTGAAGGCCTCACGCTAACTTCAAGAAAAAGAATAACAATGAAAGCGTTGTGCCATTGCTTTTTTATCTTTTGTTTGCGAGACTTTGTCTAATGTACATTTATTCCATATCACTTCATTGCATATATGAATAGAAACAACACACTATTGCTTAGTCGCATTGACTAGTTTCTTATTTTTAGTTCGGAGCGGTCATAACCTCTCACAAAGAAATCGTAGAATTTTCCTTATGACTGATCTTAATAGTTATCCTAGAACTATTTTAGAACAGTTCTATGACCGCTTCTAGAATTGTTCTACAACTGCTCTATACTACGTTCAAGTAAAGAAACAGTTGATTTTAAGCTATGTAAGATAACTAAGTTAATTCTACACCCAACTTTAGCTGTGTCAAGTTTGATCCGTTGTAAGTATTTTCTTATGATATAACAATTCCGCCGGATTTAGTTGTAAGTGTCGGTGTAAAGAATATCTCGGTGTGTTAATGTTAAGTACTTTGAAAATGGCCTTAAAAGATCGGTCAAAAGCCTGCCGAATTTGAGTAACATTGGCTGTATTTGTAAAATAAAAAAGAGAAGGGAAATGGGGAATGTGTCAAAGAGACAACGACCCAAGGGGGACTAATAACCACTATATTATATAGTAGACTAACTAGAAAACAGACAAGACACACAAAGGCTTAATAATTTCTTGACTTAGGACAGGCGCAAACCTGCTGCGGTGGGGTTAAACTCGTTTTATTGGGCCCAAACCTTTCCCCTATAGCCAATACATCGGCAAACGAATACCGAAGCAAGAATACAAATGTGATAAAAAAAAAACAATCGCAACATTATTAAAATTCCATTGGTAACAGGACTGAGTCAATTGTGAAAAATTAAACTAAAAGAACTAAATATACGGACATAAACATAAAATCACAAGAGACTACTAGCAGGTAACTGACATGCCAGCTCCAGACCCATTACCAACTGACAAATTAAGTTATGTACCCTCAGTATACAGCTTCCACCAATATCCATTCCTGTTAGGAGTTTAGCATAATTATTTCATGCAGATACCAGAATACATAACCCGTGTCCATGCAATGCAGATTTCAGAAATTTAGAATGTGTTCAGTTAAAATGCAAAGACCCTATCAAAAATCAATATTAATACAAAAAGGCCATACGTAATGACAATACCGTTATTATAACCCTTATGAATTCGACGATTCAAAGGTTTTATAAGTTTAAGAATTTTTACTCTTATGTAAAAACATTACCGTGAAATACCAGCCTTGATTAGATGTTTACAGGTTGCATTGTATTTATGCACTAAGTCTTTATATCCATGATAAAATTTAGTAAAGGTTTTAACTAGTTTATGATAACGAAAACCCTGATGTAATAGTTTTTTCAGTTATGAAAGGATTCCGATCATTAAACTCACAAACGTTATTACATATACGCGAGCATACAGAGTATGTTTGAAATATGTTATTAGTATTTGTCTTTCACAATTGCCTTTTTTTCTTAGCAGTATATTTTGTCAAGAGTCCCATAATAAGAATATGAAAAAAAATCAACCTTTCCCAATTAACCTCATCTTTTGTCGAATATATGTATATTTGTAATTTTTTTTTAAATCACAATAGACAAAAATAACTAAGCCAATAAGATAATGACATTTGATTTTTTTCTTATTTCAGCTCAAATAATATAAAAGATATATTTCAACCAGTACAACAGATCCAGTATGATGAATGTGAGTAAAATATATATATAAATATGTCATACATTCATAAAATATTGGCGAACTAAGAACAAATCAAAAAGTAGGAAAAAGGAAAATTCTAAAATCAAATATCCAAAAACATTCATATTCATATTAACAAAAATTAAAACAACCTTACAAAGTCAAACAAAATAAATAAGAATGCCATAAAACTAAAGCAATTGCAGTGTGAAAGTCCAAAAATAGAAGTATCATCGGTAAGCCTGATCTGCTCTATGCGTGGGAATAGTCTAATTTGAAAAGCAGACGGTGATTTCTACTGAACGTAAACATATTTTTATCATAAAATGAAAATAGAACAACCGATAAAAGAATGTTAAAACACAGTTTAGATAGTAAGAGCATCTTCTCGGATTCTCATTTTGTAAAAATGCATATTCGGATGTTATTAGCTACAATACATCGTTATAAAATGATTTTTTTTTAAATGATGATTATGCTTTTTAAAGTCAATTTAAGCATTTGAAAATCCCGACTCCAGAAGTTAAAAAAAACACAAAATTTCAATTTTCCTTATTACACCCCCATTGAAAAGTGAGGGGTATATAGTGATGGGGTTATCCGTCCGTCCGTCCGTCCTTCCGTCTTATCGTCCGTCAGTTACACCTGAGGGTACCCATCTCTTATCTGCTACTCCTCCTAAAGTCTTTGTGACAGAATGTAGATGTGCACCTCCTATTTCAGAATTGGATTTGATTGATTTTTGGGGTTTCCCATAGCAAAACATGGACTTAGTCATTACATTACCAGTGGGTACCTGAGGGTACCCAGCTCTTATCCACTACTCCTCCTAAACCTTTGTATAGATTTTCATGAAATTTTAACAGTCTTTGTAACAGAATGTAGTTGTGCACCTTCTATTTCAGAATTTGATTTGATTGACTTTTCGGGTTTCCCATAGCAAAACATGGACATAGCCAATACATAACCGGTGGGTACCGGAGGGTACCAATCTCATATCCGCTACTCCTCCTGAACCATTGCATAGATTTTCATGAAACTTTAAGATAGTCTTTGTGACATAATGTAGATGTGCACCTCCTATTTCAGAATTTTGGGGATTTGCCATAGCAAAACATGGACTTAGCCATTACATTACCATTGCGTACCTGAAGGTACCCATCTCTTATCCGCTACTCCTCCTGAACCATTACATAGATTTTCATGAAACTTTAAGATAGTCTTTGTGACAGAATGTAGATATGCACCTCTTATTTCAGAATTTGATTTGATTGATTTTTGGGGTTTCCCCGTAGCAAAACATGGACTTAGCCATTACATTACCAGTGGGTACCTGAGGGTGCCCATCTCTTATCCGCTACTCCTCCTGAACTATTGTATAGATTTTCATGAAACTTTAACACAGTCTTTGTTACAGAATATAGATGTGCACCTCCTATTTCAGAATTTGATTTGATTGATTTTTGGGGTTTCCCATAGCAAAATATGGACTCAGCTATTACATTACAAGTGGGTACCCATCTCTTATCCGCTACTCCTCCTGAACATATATATTTTCAGAAGTCTCTTAGCAGTCTTTATGATGGAATGTAAATATGCACCTCCTATTTCAGAATATGATTTAATTAATTTTTTGGGTGTCCCATAGCAGAACATGGACTTTGCCATTAAATTACAAGGGGGTACCCATCTCTTATCCGCTACTCCTTTTGAGCAACTGAATACATGTAGATTTTCATGAAACTTTAACAAGCTCTTTGTGACATAATGTAGATGTGCACCTTCTATTTCAGAATTTGATTTGATTGATTATCAAATGGGGGAGCGGGGGTATATATCAGTGAGCTTTGCTCATAGTTTTTCTAGTTTCTCTTAATATAAATGTTTGTTTTGTTCCTAAGTTATCTCAGAAGCAAACAAGGGACGTTTTTAATTACGTTTTCACCTAAATTTACATACAATGCACGGAAAAAATATAGTTAGGCAATTTTCAGCATAATAGAAATGAACCTTTTATCCTCGAGAATTTTATTTATTTTTGCACTTAGAAGGTTGATGATTTGATCTATTGATTACAATGACATAGTATATATGTCATCACTCTCCTAACGGAGAAATTTTACGAAGTTTCCGTATCAAAAATTATTTACGGGAAAGGGGAAGTAATTCGCGGTAAAAAGAGCAAAATATAAAATTTTAAATCTGTCAGCTAATAATGACGTCACATAGAAAATCTGTCAAATTACTTTTCCGATCCAAAAATATTACTTAACCCGTATCTGACTCTTTATTTTTGAAATGCTCAGTTGACTTGCGCAACACAACAGTGTCTATCTACCTTAAGTGTATAGGAGTAAATATTATGGAGTAGAAATGAAAACCGTGTTCTGATATACCTGATTTTTCAATTGCTTATTTTCAATCAATTGAGACTACTGACACACCTACTTCAGTTTCGTACTTAGACCTTTTAATATACATTGACGAAGATGGACGTTTGAAATCTAAGCTATATGACAAATGTGGTGATTTTAACTTCCCAATTGTGAACTTTCCCTATCTGAGCAGCAATATACCTACCTCTCCAGCCTATGGAGTGTACATTTCACAGTTGATTCGTTACTGTCGAGCATGTAGTTTATACAGTGACTTTTCAGTAGAGCTAAAAACACTTTTCCAAAAGTTGTCTAGTCAGGGATTTGTTCAGCCGTTGTTACTTTCATCCCTTCAGAAATTCTATAGCCGACACCATCACAGCATTAACAGATATAACGTGTCTGTGTCCCAAATGAAAACGGACATTTTCAGCTAGGTTTCACGTCTTCGCGGATTTGATATAACCCTGGATTGACTCATTGATAGTGTGACGTGACGGGTGCCGCTAGCGGAGCAGGACATGCTTTACCCTTTCGGAGGACCTGATGTCACTCCCGATTTTCATGGAAGTTCACACTATGAGTGCCTTAGTTCTTCATATTGTTATCTTTTTTACGTGCATTGTAGACGTCTCAGATCCTTGTATTGTTATGTTTTTCTCTGTTGTTGGTTTTGCCATGTCTTTTGACTTCGATTTTTGTGGATATCGCTTCCCTTGTACCTTCGGTATTCTACTACTAAAGTAAAGGTTGAGTGAGGTAGCTACAGCTAAGAAACTGACAGGAGCCATTAGATCTACATCTTTTTTGGACTTACATCTCGAATTTGACGAAATTGTCATCTTAGATTTATGACAAAAGTGACGATTTTAATTTAGAAATTATCAGTTTTCCTAACATGGACAGTAATATTCTAGCTTCTCCTGATTATGGAGTGAATGTTTCAAAGTTGATTTCGTTAGACGAGAGCCAGAACAGATTATACACACTTTCTCATTAGACTAAGTTATTTCGTTGACCGCCTTATTAATCAAGGATTAAAAAAATTCCGTCTCATGCGATCATTAAAAAGGTTTTTCAATAGATATCTGTCCCTTGTGGAAAATTTTCAAGTATCGGTCTGTACTCTGATTCAAGATTCTTTTTTACTTGATAACGGGATCATCATTTCTTTTAACTGTCTACAACGTTTCAATAGCAATCACTGTTGAGTTGCTACTGGACACAATCGCAATGGAAAGGGAGTTTTGGCATGCCATAAAACCGGTTTAAATAACCATTTCTTTTAAAATGCAAGTACAAAGTCAGGACCATTGCGGTCCACAATTTTTCCGGTGTCTCATTCACCGCGGCTCTAAACAATTCTTTTCGGTAATTTTGTTATAACCCCCACAGAAGTCATTGTTCTTTTTTAAATGAACATATTTTGGTCTTTGAAGAGGTGGTGTATATATAGTGTAGAGACCGATTACTATCAACATTGTTCATAGGTCATAGGTTATTTCAAATCTGCAGGATTTTTCATGAAACAACGGCAGTAGACTACTGACGGAACAAGGGAAGCGATAACCTCAATATTCGAAGTCCAAAGACATGGCAAAAACGACAACAGAAAAAAAACAACAATATACAACAACAAAATACAAGGAAATGAGACATTAAGAACTAACAAGACATTGCACTAACATTAAGAACTATAAGAACTAAGACACTCATAGTGTGAACTCCCATGAAAATTGGGATTGACATCAGGTACTCCGGAAGGGTAAAGCATGTCCTGCTTCGCTAGCGGCACCCGTCACACTGTCAGTGAGTCAATCCAGGATTATGTCAAATCCGTGAAGACGTGAAGACGTGAAACCTAGCTGAAAATGTCCGTTTTTATTAGGGACACAGACACGTCATATCTGTAAATGCTGTCCTGGTGTCGTTTATAGAAAATCAAAGGCAAAACAAGGACGTGAGACAGCTGCAATGCACGGAAATTATAGATAACATTAATAACTGAGGCACTTAAAGTGTGAACTCCCATGAAAACCGGGATTTTATATATTTTTTCAATCAAGGCTTATATGCTTACAACTTTATGTATACTAGATATACAGTACAGTAGAGGGCTTTTGCCCCCTTCATTGATAATTTCAAAATTATTTTATTGACAGTTCAAATAGTCATTGGTCAACTACTAATTTTCTAAACAAATCACAATTTAATCTTTGAAATGAGAAAATTGGTAAAGGTACAAAAAAGTTTTATTTATATTTTTATACCTTGTAAGTGCAACGTTAACATAACGTTAGGTCAATTTTATTCAAATGTCAAAATAATTAAACTCTAATTTGGCCATTATTGTTCTTAATTCTGAATCAGGTGGCCCAAAAATTGGGTGTGGTCAAAGTATTGTACCATGAGAGACATAAGTCTATAATTTCATTATGATAAGTGTACTAGAACTACTGAATAATTCAAATTTAAACGTTCAGTTGCAATCTTTGCAATTCTTGTGCCACCATTTTTGAGAGCTTCCAAATCATGAAGTAAGTCAAAATCTTACCACAATTTTACATAACAGCAATTTAAAACATGTGAATTTTCAAGGGAAAGCGCAATTTCCCATAAGCTTTTGAAATATTCCCATGAGACTTTTATTATTCCATGGATTATTATTTTCCATGAGATTTCTTGTACATTCCCAATTTCCATGGGAACACAAATTTTCCCATGGGACTATGAAAATCCCATTTCTTTAAATTTTAAATGTGTAAAAATTAACCAACATATCAGCTTTCAAATATGATTTTGGTAAGTCCCATGAAATTCTGCACTATATGGTTACTTACACTAATTGGTAGCTCGCAAAAATGGCGATACAAACTTTGCAATTATTGGTTTTGCAAATCTAAATTAGAATATGGTCGACAGAAATATGATAACATTAAATTTTGTGGCTCCTAATTTTGAAATGGATGGGATGATTTGATTAGATTTGCACTGAAGAGACATAAGTTGTCGAAATTGCATATGCAAAAACAAAATTTACAGTAACTTCGGTATTTTGTTATAAAATACCACTGGACTGATGCCTCTTCTGGTGGACTGTTAGTCCCAGAGAGTATTCAAGAACCCAATAGCCAATACTTGGGTGCTAGTCGGAAAACCGATCATATTTAAAAACTTGCAATATCTAAATTAAACAAAGTTGAGTTCAAATCTAAGGAGTATCTCCCTCTTGCATAGCTCTGTCCTTAGCTGATTTTTTGCTTTACACATATTTCGGTAAACGAATGTCCAAATGTTTTGATTTGATCTGCACTGAAGAGATACAAGTTGTCGAAAAGCGCATATGCAGAAATTGAATTAACAGTTACTTTAGTATTTTGTAATTTTTTACCACTGGGCCTATGCCTCTGCTGGTGCACTGTTAGTCTTCGATAGTATTCACCAAACCAGTAGCCAGTTCTTTGGTGCTGTCCCAAAAAACGATTTTATTTGGAAACTTACAATATCAAAATTGTGTTAAAAACTAAGGAGTATCTCCCTCTCGCATAGCTCTGTCCTTAGTTGATTTTGGCCTGACTATTTAGATCCTACCGGAAATTTGTTCTCTATGAGCTTTAACATATATTTCGGTAAACGAATATCAAAATGTTTTGATTTGATCAGTACTGAAAAAAAACATAAGTTGTCGAATTGTGCATGTTCTGAAATTAAATTAACAGTAACTTCGGTATGGTGTTATTTGTTTATGTTATTTGAAAGTTCGAATTTGAAAGTAATCCACTAAATGATGCACATTATTACATCACATCTAAGATTAGTAACCAATGAGAAAGAATTTCTTGAAAGTTATGTTTTGATGCATCTTAAATATTATCATACTTTAAATTAAGTTTTGCTTTTGATGGCCTACTTGGATATTAGGTATGGGAGTCGTATCAAACTTATCTAAGGGCCATTCTATCAAACTTTGGTTCTTTCTCAGCGAATGATTATAAATACTAGACACGAAGATTACTTTTACTCGTTAACTCTAATTAACTTTGTCAAACCAAGTTGCTTTGCCCCTTTTCCTGTTGTTAATGTTACCTAGGACGAAATATTGTTATGCCTCTGCTTCTTTGTTTAATACAATTATTTTTCATTTTTCTTATTTAAATTGCAATTATGTTTGTGTCAATAGTTCTTACGTGTTTATCTATCGTAAAAATTATCAGTAATATGTTGACAAACACATTTTGTACCAAAGTGTCAAAAATCAAATTCTTACTACAGTGCTTGTTATTTTATCTTACTGCAGTGTTTATTATCTTACTACAGTGCTTATTATCCTACTGCAGTGTTTATTATCTTATTACAGTGTTTATTGTTTTATTACTTTTTACAGATATCACAACAAAATCAAACGGCAGAGATTGATGACAGTTTAACAGTGTTTCCAATTATTCTTGTTTCAAGCATATGCAGTATTTCCTTGTTGCTAAATATGGTTGTCACCACGGTCGCTGTTAGATCTTTGAAAATGGAGTTTCACAATTTATTGATGATATCCCTTTTCGTGAGTGAATGTTTTCTAATCATGCCATTTGTTTTAGACATTCTATCAAACACGTCATTCCGAACAAATATAAACTTATGTCGGATTTCTACTTTTGTGCTGCCATTTTGTTTTTCGACTGTATACGGTTATATTTTGATGCTTGGCTTAGAAAGATTGTTGACTATCAAGTCATACAACTTTGGAATGAAACAAAAATTCAACGCCCATAAGAAAAAACTGATTGCATTAGTTCCAGGCTTGTCGTTTATTTTATCAACTGTCAATATGCTTATACCTTATCACAAAACGATTTCGTACTGCCAACCTCACGTTTTATATGGGGAAAATAGCTATATTTACTACATCTATTGGGGAACTGTAGCCACGATAATTTCATTTTGCACAGTTTTCGTTCCTTTATGTACAGCCTACAATATCTGGAAACTCTTCTTCCGTAATCAACACAAAGTCGGTGTACTTAAAAAAGTACGTGCTAGGCCAGAAGCGTCAGATATAGAAATGACGTCATTCGACATAACTCAAACTCTTGACCAGACGAGCATCTGTGCAGCAAAAAAGGAAAACTGTCAATCAGCAAGACTGCAAGGAAAACTACCAGAGACTGAACGATCATCTAGATTGTTTACCGTAACTCACAAACCCCAACTGCATTTAGAGCACAAGAAAACAGGGTCAAAGATCAGATTGCTGAAATCAAATACTGAAACTAGTCCTGCGAATGATATTAATGTAATAAGTATTGAAACAACTGATGAAGAAGAATCTGATCAACAAACAAAATTGGAAACGTTGTCTGTAAACTGCCAAGAAATCAATCACGATGAAATCCATTTAGATTTTAATGACAAAACACAATACAGCGATCCAATAGATCAAGCTTCATTGCCTACAGCACGTGCACCTGCAACAGAAATAGGCCTTCCAGGAAAAGTAAACCAAAATTTGGGAAAACAGAGTAATAACGCATGGGAGCAAAAAGCTTTTATCACAACAGTTGTGTTGTCTGTAACGACGCTTGTGTTTAGCATCCCCGCAAACATTAATTTATTGAGATCCGCATTTGGTTCGTATCCTTCCGCAGAATATAACCTATACGCTTTGCTTGGTCCCGCTCTGAACTCAATGATTGATCCTTTACTGTTCACATATCGTACACCTGAATTAAAAGACGGTCTAAAGAATATGTTTTCAAGACATTCACAGTGACACAGGTAATCATTACCAAAAGCAAAGCAATCAAGCTTGTAGAACTCATTTAAGTTAGGACGCGCCTTTATCAATATGCCGACAAAACCATACCAAAGCAAAAGGGGGTAATGTTAATCAAGCTTTCAAAGAAACATGTAAATTAGGAAATTATTTATATTGGTTTCTCAGACATTTTGACGTAAACATAGTAAAGTAGTTGAAACATATTAGATAACCATCAGATGACTTTTAATGAAATTTTATTAACAATTTTTGTAGATAATTTAACTGGAACACTCAAACTTTCGCTAGACATATAATGTTATTTTCTCTGTTCTGTGTGATATTTTAGTCTGGATTTTGTTATTTACTTTGTTCTGTGTGATATACATGTCTGGATTTTGTGTTTTACTTTGTTGTGTGTGATATTTATGTCTGGACTCTGTTATTTACTCTGGTCTGTGTGATATTTATGTCTGGATTTTGTTATTTACATTTTTCTGTGTGATATATATGTCTGAATTTTGTTATTTACTCTGTTCTGTGTGATATATATATGTCTGAATTTTGTTATTTACTCTGTTCTGTGTGATATATATGTCTGGATTTTGTTATTTACTTTGTTTTGTGTGTTATTTATGTCTGGATTTTGTTCTTTACTTTGATCTTTGTGATATTTATGACTTGATTTTGTTCTTTACTTTGTTTTGTCTGATAGTTAAGTCTTGATTTTGTTATTTACTTTGTTCTGTGTGATATTTATGTCTGGATTTTGTTATTTACTTTGTTCTGTGTGATACATTTGTCTGGATTTTGTTTACGTTGTTCTGTGTGATTTATATTAACAATGAAGGGATATGAAGTAAATGCAAAGAGACAAAGTCTCTACAAATGATAAGCAATGGAACAACGCTTCTATTGTTGTTCTTCATCTTGAAGTCACCTTGAGGCCTTCAACAATGAGTTTTACTCATACCTTATAGCAAGCTAAACACGGCCCCTAGCACCGGTTTTAGCGGAATTCCTTAGCAATCAACGCTACACCCATGCTTTTACCTCATGATCAATGGATGCGGGATCGTCAACAAACATAAAGTTAACTGGCAAAGTGTTCTTAGAATCGCTGTCATCTGGATATATCTGGATTTTGTCATTGACTTTGTTCTGTGTGATGTATATGACTGGATTTTGTTTTTTACTTTGTTCTGTGTGATATTCATGACTGGATTTTGTTAATAACTATGTTCTGTGTGATATTTATGTCTGGATTTTGATATTTACTTCGTTCTGCGTGATATCTAAGTCTGGACTTTGTTATTTACTTTGTTCTGTTTGATATTTATGTCTGGATTTTGTTCTTTACTTTGGTCTGTGTGATATGTATGTCTGGAATTTGTTATCTCGTTTGTTCTGTGCAATGTATATGTCTGGATTTTGTTATTTACTTTGTTCTGTGTCATATTTATGTCTTGATTTTGTTATATATTTTGTTCTGTGTGATATCAATGACTGGATTTTGTATTTATGCTGAATTATATTGATACCTATAAATAGCTGTAAATAAAATTGATGTTTGTACTTTTCATTTTATAGTATTTTTAATGCCAATGTATCTCACCCCAAAAACAACATAACTATTATATACTTAATGATAGATTATTTTTGCAAATGTCAATAATGCGATAAATTATTGTCCACAAATTCTTGTTGTATAGGCTGAAATTTGTCCACATTTTATCAATGAGACAAAATTTTGGTAATTGAAGTGAATACTATGAAAGTACTGTTGTTTGTTGGCTTAAACCACAAAATTAATTTCCAAACAAAATGCATTTTCCCTACAGAACCTAATGCACATAATTCAAAACCACGAGTTCAAGTACCCACAAAATGATGATATTAATGAAACCACGATAATAGATGTCCACGAATTAAAAATCTTCCAAAGTACTTTCTTCCCTTCCTAATACTTTTAATTTCAAATTTCGTCCCATCTGTGCATATGAAAATGATAGCCTTTACTGAAATAAACAGAATCACCAGCACTCTAATGTTTTAATATATATATTCCCTTGAAACATACAACTCCGAACATGGCTGTTCAAATATATATAAGAAATGTGTGCCTCTTGAGGTCTACGTTAAGTACATGGATCCAGTACTTTTGAAACATTGGTTTTTGGAGTTTTGGATTCTTTCAGTGCGTGCATAATATGAGTTTCAAACTAAAAAATCATAGTCATGAAAGTAAGGATTGATTATTTAATTCAATTTTGTACGAAATATATGTTTAATCCAAAAAGAATTGACGTCATATTTTGGCGGGAAACTTCTTGGAATTGCAAATTTATTTGACATATCGTAATTTGCAGACTCCATTTCTAGATCTAATCAAATGTACAGATAAATTGAATACCTAAATTACTGTAAATGAAGTTTATGCATATGGCCATTTCGACAACTTATGTCTTTTCAGTGCAGAAAAAATCTACACATTTGACAGACTATAAACTCAAAGGTATTTGAACACTGAGAGAGAGCAAATTACCAATATAATCTAAATGGGAAGCCAAAATCGATTTGAAATTTGAATTTGAGTTTGAAATGAATACCGAAGCCAGAATCAAACAGAACATAATGTAAATGCAACAAAAATGAAACGCTTAGAGTATGAACGTTAAAAGTGCCTAGTTTGGAAAATTAATTGCTAGATCCTTTACCATTTCTAGCTGTGCACATTGTTCATTCGGAATCTGGAATCTATATACACACATTCACATGGACCCTTTAAATTTGTATATAATAAGCAATGAAAATATATCGAGCAAATGTTCACGAGACAAAGTCTTTGTAAATACATGGTAAAACAAAGCAATGGGACAACGCTTTTATTGCTTTTTTTTCGCCTTGAAGTCACCAGAAGGCCTTCAACAATTGAGCTTTACTCAATCATATAGCAAGTTCAATATGGTCCCTAGCACAGGTTTGAGCGAATTAATTTTCTAATTGTCGAGCAACGCTACATCCATACTCTTCATTATACGTGGAGGTTGTAAACAAAAATAAAACATACTAACTGATGAAGTGTTCTTCTGTTGCTCGAAAAAAGACTTAGTACAAAGTCCTGCTATCCCGAGTTCCTGTCGTTATTCTTGTTCGTCTCTTGTCTTCATTTTGTTTTTCTGGTGCAGTTCGCTTGTGATTTGTGGCATGTGATTGTAGTTTTCGGCCATTGTAGGTGTTTACTTTTATTCTGTTTTTTTTTTTTTTTTTTTTTTTTTTTTTTTTTGTAAAATGAACATATAAAGAATAATAGTAGTTTTGAAGGTCGAGACAGAAAATATCACCGTATCGCGGCGAGTCCGATAGGACGAGTTGTGATACTAGTGATAATTTCTGTCGAGACCTTCAAAACTACCATTATTGTTTTTATCGGCAACTTCATAAGAGCCATGACGTCATATTCGTGACGTCATTGCCTGATATTTTCTTGTATCAGGTCAGTACGGAGATACTGACAATTATCAGTCAGTAAGATCAAAGAAAAAATGTACATATTGCCGATAAATGACATTCACAGCACTTGAACAACCACAGGGGGCTCACAGAGTCAAAAGTAGAGAACCTTGGCATAATCAAATTAAGATGTGGGTACAATAAATGGTTGATTCTGCACATGGTTATTAAGATAACTTATGTCCAAGTGGGTTGATATAAAAAATTAACTCAGATAAGTATAAAGCTTTGCATAACAAATATACTCCTTCATTTTTAAACAAAATTGTTCAAAATCCAGATATTTTAGCAAGTTTTGTTATAAAATCGATTTTCGGGCAAGCACCGAAGTATTGCTTTGGGTTTTTTTTATAGACCTCAATAACTATCATTCCACCTGCAAAGTCATCGACCCAGTAGTTATTAAAAACTAGATACCGGAGTCAATGAAATCTTTGTTTTTGCGGATGGATATTTCGACAAATTATTGGCTCTTCAGTGCATATCAAAAATAAATATTTTGATGATCAAGAACCCCAAGATGTATAGATTCCAGTAGAGAATAAACGACTGAGATGCACAGTTGAAAAGTCAAATTAGATAAAGGCATTTTCAAACATTCAGATGCATATATTGCAAGTTTGCAATCTTTTATATTGCCGTCATTAAAATCTTCACATAAAGTAGAAAGAAAAATAAAAACACAAAGAGGACATTTAATAGGTAAAACAAAATGATCAAATTCCCATTTTGACAAGGATCACATACATGTGTATGGATGGATTAATTTCTCATTTGTTATAACATTTGGATACAATAATATAACATCTAATGTTGATATACCCGGGTAAAGGTATACAGAAGCAAAAAAATGCAGAAAAGGGGGGATTATGCAATAAAAATTAAATACAGCAATTCAGATACAACCAAAATGGGAACAAAAAAAAATAGGAACAATAAACAAAATGAGCAAAAGCGCCAGAAATCTAATGCACTAGCAGTTTGAACCCTACGAAAGACCGGGGTTTTATTTAGGTGTTTTGCAAGCTCCGATTATGCTTTTAAGTACCTTGGTGCTCCATAGTAGGCATAATCTACTCAGAGTGTGGTACCCGTCACATGGACAGGTCAAGTATGATGGTGAAAGAAATATTAAGAAACTGATTGAAAAATGTCTTTTTTCTATCCCTTAGACAAAATAAGTTTTAATTCCATAGTACATTCCACTTCTTTAACCCTCAGACAGAACCACGATAAAGAAAAAAACAATAACTTATGTGATTATCAATTACCATAGAGATAATTACAAGGATTAAATTGGTACCACATATAATCGAAAGTATCTTTAGGTGTTTTAGGAAGGTAAGCATGATATATGTCATCCAAATGCAATTGATAAGTCCAGTGTAAAATCATAGTTGGTGAGTGTTAGTCCTGTCAGATAAACGACAACAATAAAAGAGTTGTTCCATTGCTTTGTTTCAACATGTATTTGTATAGACTTAGTGTCATGTGCATTTACGTCATCTTCTTTCATTACTGTAATAAACTATGCGTGTAATCAAAAAATAACTTTTCTCATTTGTGAAACATAATAAAAACGTTATAACGGTCTTCCGAATCATAGGAACAGCCGTAAAATTTCTATAGTAACAATTGCAAAAGTACATATAGCTGACCATTGCATTGGTGAATAATGCACTCTGTTGACATAACTGCTATACAAACTAAACTAACGACAACAGCGAATGAGTTGTGAAATGTGGATGCAATATATAACAAAGAAGTGGGGATTCGCGATTGGCATGTTGAAGTCATCGTACTTGTTATAATGTTTTGATTTCACACGTCCGTAGTTATCAATACAGAAGTTGAGATCCCGGTATTTTGCTGGCGATATTGTATTATCTGTTTCTTAAATTTCAAATTCATTTGAGTAGAATATAATGAAAGTAATCTTTAAACTGAGAACTGATAAGAACAAAGTTTATTCAAATCTTAGCGTAAAAACAAATAATAAATTAACAATGAAATGATATGGAGTAAAAGTACATGAGACGAAGTCTCTACAAATACATGGTATATCCAAGCAAAGGAACAACGCTTTGATTATTGTTCTTCATCTTGAAGTCATCAAGAGGCCATTAAAAATGAGCTATGCTCTTACGCCATAGTAAGTTCAAGACGGTCCCAAGCACCGGTTTAAGTGGGATTCCTTGCTAAGCTCCATGGCCTTTCATAATTTATACATTTTGTATATGTAAAAACAAGGGATAGACATTTACAAGGAACAACCAATGTACGATGTATGCTTATAGGAAAACTTGAAGTTAAAACATGGCAAAATGCAAAAACTTATGATACAATAAATACAATACGTAAATATGAAAATGCAAATACGAAAAAAACAACCAAAACGAAACAAAGCTAATAGGGCCTGTAAGCCTCGTACAATTTTGGAACTTCCGGGACCAAAACCTGTACCCGGAAGTTACATTTTAAACAAAGACATATGACGTTTCAAACAAAAATTTGAGCGTCATAATCCTCAAACGTCATATTTCGGCGGGAAACGTTTTCGAATTGCCGGTTTATCGTGGTTTCTCGTGCGTCTCATGACGAGACTTACAGACCCTATTATTAGAAGTGCAAAAAAATCATAAAACAATAATAAACAATGAAAGAATATTGAGTAAATGTACATGAGACAGTCTCTACAAATATACAGTAAACAAGCAATGGGATGACTCTTTCATTGTTGTTCTTGATCCTGAAGTCACCACTAGGCTTTCAACAATAAGCTTTGCACATATCTCATAGTAAGTTCAAGACTGCTTCTAAATGGCACAAACCAAATCCAATCAAATCAAATATTTTATTATACCATTCATGGACCACAGGGGGCAATGACACAAAACACACATGATTAAAAACATACATACTAGCTTGAGCAAAGTCAAATAGATTGAATAAAAAAATTATATGCATTATAACAACAATTAGTATGTTATATTTACCATCATTTATCAAAAATGTATATTGACCTGGTCCAGCAGTGGAACCCGGGTAACTCAAGACATCTTTTCTGGGATTATATGTATACACCGAGACTTAAAACAACACGGCGGACCAACGGACGGTGCTCTAGGAGATGCAATGTAAATAAAACCGTCCCACCTACCCCAGATTTTTGTTGCACGTGGATGGGAATCTACAATGTACAAATTATCTTGATAGGGCCTGACAAAAATCCTTTCAATCTACCAAATAACAATGAGCACTTTGAATATTTAAATTTTGAATTGTACTAATCGAATTTAATGTTGATAAAGTATTTCGTGCATTTGTATGAACCTTGTTTCAAACAAAACCATAAAAATGCCCAGTTAGCATAATATCCAGTAAATTTTGTTATGCTGAACACGCGATTCAAGGAGTTACCTCTCATCGGTAACATTAGAATCAATTTTGGAAAGAAGTATTCACTACCAAAAATATCGAAAGAACAGGCCAAGTCTATGTCCAAGGAGATTCATCGATCGCTATACATAGAATGAAGCCTAAGTATTTTAAGGATTTAAAATTTTGACAAAAAGGTAAATTTATAAAAATAACTAAAGGTAAATTTTTTATGTCAGAAAAGTCCCACTACCGGGCTGTTGATTAACTGCAGAAATCTCTGGTTCCCATTGTTTTCAAAATACAGCATTAGTGACATTGTTTTCAAAATACAGCATTAGTGACATTGCTTTCAAAATACAGAATAAGTGAAAAGCATTAAAATTTTTCATACCGTTAAAAGGAATAAAAGTTGATTATAGTTAATCTACACAAGTCGATAATTAATTATGAATAACGTATCTAAATCGTTTTCAATTAATTCAGTCCCATCTTGGTGATAAAATGCTAATCGAAGCAACACATGAAAAGGCAAAATTCTCGTGTGCATTTACTCCATATCCTATCATTATTCGTCAACCTGTAATTTGCCGTTTGCCAAATAAAGGATGGCTCACCGTATGAGGACGTCATACATTATTTACTCGAATGTCCAGTGTACCAAAACGAACGCACAATCTTATTTAGACAGCTCAGTGATATGAATGTAGAAAATTATCGGGATATTGAGATACTACTCTTTGGCAGAGATAATTTAAAATTACAAATAAATTTGTGTGTATTTGAAAAAGTCTTGCAATATATGAAAAAATACCAAAAGATTCCTATGAGTTATGTGAGGTATACATCATTCCATTTTTTATATCATTATATTCCAACTTAATTTTCTTTTGTTATCTTCTCTATAGATATATATGTATGATGTTTGCTCTTTGTCATGTCATTTGTTATTGTAGGGAGAGGGGGTACATTAAGTTGTAATAACTTGTGCCCAATCCCATTGCTTTAATTTATGCAATACAATATTATAGATTAGAAAGGATGAAGATTCAGTTCTTCTTTTAGGGCCGACTACATTAAATAGTCATTGTTTATTACTGCATTTTAATCAATATATGAAAGAAAAGATATTTTTTAAATGTCATTAACAGCTGGCCATGCGGCTTGATTGGTAATTTTGAGGACATCAATGATAATTTAATGGCCAGTTTGATCAATATCACCTTTCACTTCTGTTTATAGTTGTTGGGACCGGAGTGATGGCCTTCTTCAACCGGAGTATAAAAGAGAAGCCAAAATTGTCAAAGAGAATCCCTCTTCTCGTAACATATGTTATTTTGCAATGGAATGTTATTTTGATAAACGTATTTTGTATTGTTCAAGAATAGTTTATGTCACAGTACTTTAGGCATTTTATGTGCTTTAATGCAGTAAAGTCATGTTCTTTTCAACATTGCTGGATTAAAAACTGTCTTACAGGGAGGATGGCTTACAATTACTTCATTTGTTTGTGAAGTTATCTTTCTTTCCCTGGAAAATACAAGAAAAAAACATAAATGTGCTAAGATTTTATACAAATTATAGGATCTTGATATTTAATTATGCTTAATATTATATTATGCCTTCCGAATGATAACTTGATTTTTGATACATTTTGTAAACACATGATACAGGTAAAGTTTAACTTGTTCCAGAGAAAAAGGCAATGAAGAAAGTAAGCCTCTGTGACATTGTGACATACCCTAAAAGCAGTTCAATTTACTGATCGTTATCGGTTTTATTTATTCAGCGTTTTGTATTGAAAAACTCAAATGTCTAAAAATATCAAAATTGTCTGCAAGTTCTTACTGTGTAGGTTCAACTGCCTTGAAAAATGCAAAATCTGCAAATTGTTTGGTTACTCAAAACAATTGAATTTAAATTAGGTTTTGACAATACTTACTATTAAAACTCAGGTTGAGATCATTTAGCATAATGGTTCGTTCATCAGATTACTGAATTTAAAATACGTAGAAATTGCAATTTTATTCATTCATGCAATATAAAGTGCATCTCCGAAACAATACACAATGCATAGCCAAACTTGGATGACTTGAATAAAAACGTGTAATCTATGGGGTTAACAAAATATATTTTATGAACTGGGTGTTCGCATTTTGCTTGCATTCTCGATGCTTTCAACTACAAGTCTTTGTGTTTCATATGAAAGATTTTATTTGTGAAACTTAATTTGATATACAAAATGTATGTAAACATACCTATATTTCCTCACAAAAAGTACGGCCACCACTACTCCCACTGCTAACATTATTGCAGCTATAACTGATCCTACTATTGCACCCGTCGGACTGTGACTATCTCCTGTTGGTAAAAGCGAAACACGACTCTACTTACAAGTGGATAGGTTCATTGAAATTTGACATTGTTTGAAACAATAAATGTTATCTGTATGATATTTTTCCTCATTTTGCATAAATTGAACGTCACATTTTGCATAAATCGAACGTTCCAATCTTGTGATAATGTATTGAAATCGAAGAAAGTTGATTTCGTATACAATCTTAAAAGGGGAGCGTCTTCTTTCAAGGTCTGTCAATCACCTAGTTCCTGTCTGCTGTTTAGAACACTTAGCGGTTTCAACTTCGTACCATTTACTCATTTATTTTTAAATATGCTATATACCAGAATGTTTATATTTCCCTAGGAACAACCGCTCAGCAAAATGAGAGTATGGTTTATCTTCTCAACTCAGTTTTTTCTTCGAGTTTTTTATTTTTATTTTTTAGCCGTTTGAGCATTTTGCAAAGCTGTCCAACTGGGCTAGGATATTGATTTCTTCAATATGTCAATGAAAAAAGTGCAGATATCAGGGGGTCCAGGTTTGAAGAAAAACATCACCGACCTACATTTTGAACTTCTGCGATATTTGCGAAACTGTTTTTCTTCAATAACATTTTAACAAGTATGGAATGAAAAATGTTCAATTACGTAATAATTTCCGAAAGGGAATATTTTTATCAACTACAATGCTCTTAATAAGCCAAATTGATACACAAACGATTTTTCTCCAACCAAATTAGGGCATCTCAAACCAATTAGGCTGGATCCCCTGGATATTTCACGTGTATGCAAACGTGTCTCAGCAAGTTTCGCAGGGTCTGAGGAAGGCTTTCCTTGGTGGCTTTGGTATGCTGTATCAACATCAAAACTATTATGACCAAAATATTTGACTATACTCGTAATATAACTCATCTGAAAAGAAACAAGACAATATGTATTTACCTTTGCTCTCAATATGCGGCTGCCAGTTATAAGACCAGGTGAAAGGAGCTGTTGGCCAGATGTTAGGAGCCGTTGGCCAGTTGGTTGGTTCAGTGGGACATCTGTTTACAATTGCATTTAATGATGATGGATCTTCAAAAAAAATAAGGTATTCGGTTCATTGATATACTGCATTATCTTAAATACATAGCTTATTGATAAATGGTGTTATACAAAATCATATGTTAATTAATATATGCCACTAACTTTCTTTTTCCTCTACCGGATTTGACGTTACTACCGGAGTTCACATGTTCAGCATGGCAGGTGTCTTATAAGAAGCTGGAGATTCTTACTCTACCGATGCACCTGATCCCAACCATGTTTTCTATTGGGTCTGTGTTGTTCAGTTTTCATATGTGTGTGTGTGTGTGTCTTCATTTTCTCTTTTCTGTGCCGTGCTCATGTTGTCTTTGATTCTTTGTTTATCTGATGTTGCCATTGTCCTTGGATTGTTCGTTTTAGACTGACGGTTTGGTTCTGACCTTTCACCATTATCCGAAGTCTGAATTTTGAGTCACTGATTTGAGCAAATATACGTAGAATTCTAATATGAGAACAATGGAAACCATGACAACCATATGAAAATCTCCAATAACATCATTAGCGACGTTACAACAGTCTTTACGCTGAAACAGACGACGTCATAATATGTTTTGTGCACAAAAACGTCAGAAAATCTTATGTTATGGCTGTCATTACCATGAACACTATACATGTAGGTCCATCCAGATCATAAAATGTCATATTAGAATCCAAATAATTCATATTCGCCGGAGGTTTGTTGTCGATTTACATATGGGTGTAAAAAATGGATTCCAGGAAACACCTACAATAGCTGTATATTATAATTACTTGCCACAATCTTCTATGGAACTACACACGAAGAACACGAATAAGACAAAAGACAAACGTAGACATCAATAGGAACTCGGGACAGCCGGACTTGGTACCGGTACTAGTAAAAGCCAGCGGCAGGGTTAAACCGGTTTATGGGTACCCAAACCTCCCCTTTATCTGTCCCGTTTCCCTATAGTATAATAAACATACGAATAAAACCTATAAATTAATAAAAATATAATAAAAATACGAATAAAACCTATAAATAAACATACGAATAAAACCTATACATTAATAAAAGTATGATAAAAATACGAATAAAACCTTTAAATAAACATACGAATAAAACCTAAAAATCATTTTCGTTTATTTTACCCGTCGCTTTGCTGCGCTACGCTCTGGGTAAAATATAAACGAAAATAATGGACACCCATACGTAAATCTCCAACAAACTACCGGCGCCCATGAATTATTTCTTAAATAAAACCAAGTCTTAGAGGGTGACATTTTATATACGAAATAAACTTTGTTCATTGTGTACTACCAAGTGAACAATCATGGGACACCAACATATTGTCATGGGGATGTTTGGGTGATTTGTTAGTAAAAAAAATCTTCGCGCCAGTGAAAACAAATCATTTAACGTAGCTTTGATTGGAACAATTTAGGTAAAAATACAAATAACAATTTGATGTGACATTTGGTGCTAATAAGTAATGTGTTAGAGATAAGGACACGAAAATAAATAATTTTCTTGGAAAAATCTCCGAAGCCCTCACCAGAAATCAAATGGTCGAACCCTTACAAATCTATCTGATAACTATTAGAACTCCTTTTCTTATCGTTGGTTGAAGCCCCATGTTGATTAAAAGATGAAGAACAACAATAAAAGCGTTGTTCTATTTGCTGAATCTTATCATGTTTTTATAGAGATTTTCCCATATAGATTTACTCCATATCCCTTAATGTATTTATTTCGTTGAAAGTTAATCAAAAACTACTAAATAAGGTATTAAGGTTAAAAAATCGCAACTGATGTTAAAATTCAGACTCGACGGTCAGAAGCGGATACTAGCAATAAGACTTCACATTGGACAAAAACGTCGACATTTCGACTTGTACAATGAAAGTTTCAACGAAAGCTCAATTGCAATATTTTGCTGAAGGTGTCTTATAATAAGCAGGAAATGCTTGCTCTATCGCTTCACCTCATCTAACGTATCGGTTTTTATTGGGTCTGTGTTATTTATCTGTTTATGTGCGAAAATAAAAAATTGAAAGGCGAAAACATGAATGAAATTCGTGTCCCGTTTTCGTGTTTTCATTTTCTCGTTTTCGTCTTCTCGATTACCGTTTTTACTTTCGAGATTTTGCCTTTTCGATTTCGCGTGTTCGTCATGGTAAAGTGAAAGGAGATAAACGCAAAAACTCGAAATGGCCGCTTCCGCGCTAACAGGCTGATAGATCTCAGCATCTAACAATGATCCGCGGATTATAGTTGGTGTCTTACCATGTCGAGCGCAGCGACGTCTAGGTAAAACTCAAAACGTTGAAATATTGACATAGCCTTCTCACATTTGATTCATTATCCTTATTATTTTTTAATCAGATTTTAAATTTGTTTTGCGTGTGATTGTTTATGGATAAAAATGTTTCATTGTCGAACTAAAGTGCTCAATGAATTACTACTGTGATTGTCACAATTACAAAGAAAACTCACCTAGCTTTGGAACTAAAGTTGGGACTAAATTACACAAATAAGCGAATCCAGCAACAGTCATTGCATTCCCTGTATTCGGTCCTCCTCCAATTCCGATTATCTCCTGATTTGAAAATGAGAAAGATGATCCAATGCCAATTCCAAAAACGTTCACTCCATGTTGTCGCAATTTGTTGGCAGAATTTATGGTTTGAGTGGTATCAGCCGATTGTCCATCTGTCAATACAACAACAGCTTTATCTGCTGTCTGGCGAGCACCTTGACTTGGAGTAAATAATGACAGTGCATAGTCCAAGGCACCGGAAGTTTCCGTACCACCCCCTGTTGTTACCGGTAAGTTCCGAATGGCATTCAGTAAAGACTGTCTGGTATTGAAATCGTTAAAGTTGAAGATACTTGTTGGAGAAGAATCAAAGAATACTACTGAAATATGGATATTTTGATTTCCAATGCTTAAAAAGTTGGTTACATTGTACAGAAAATCAATTGCCTGCTGTAACTGGTCACTGCTTATACTGCCAGACCGGTCAACAACAAATATAATATCTGCAAAGTATAAATGAATAAGGTAAAACTTTACTACAATTTGACGAGGTAAAGCAGTTCAAAAGAATGCAGGTATTGCCTTAGAGACTCATAAATGGGCGAAATGAAGTGCAGAAAATATCTAACACTTAACGGACCAAATTTCCATATGCAGCCTTAGAGGAAAAGAGCCACATAAATCATATGAAGAGGGTTCAACTTACAAAGCTAGTTTTATTGCATTTTTTTCTTTCTTTCTTTTTTGTCAATTTTAGTGTCAGCTTGGTTTTAGAGTTTGAACCATTAGAGGGATTTCCACACGTATCATTGGGTTATTTTTCAGTGGTAAATTGATGAATTCAATATTGAATTTCGAGGGAAAAAAATCAGTTATCTCGCCTATTGTGGCATTTTGTTGGTAGCCATATTTAACCATAGAACTGATATTCATAGTAGATCTAATATACATTTATGGATACACAGAAACCTATTTTATCACATTCGAACCATACGGCTACCGCTTCAGGCCATCGCTAATTGAAGTCAATAAAATTGTAAGGAGTTTGAATAGAGTATTATAGGCGCATCATCTTGCAGCTCCTGCAATGAATCTCTGTTTGTGGAGATTCCTGTGAAGCTCATGTACCCAGTAACTGTTAGGGAGATGACTAAATTGTCATTCACTTCAATTCTCGGATTATCTCGTCGATAGATATTGTAGTTGGGGTATAAGAAAGAGGAACTGTCATTAGTCTTCTAATCAGCAAACAGTCTAAATAGTGTTTCTTACAAACACAATATTTTCAGAAGCTTTGTCTGCAGTGACTATGACGTAGTTTACTTTGAAGTGTGTCAATGATTTTATAACATGGATAGTTTTTGAAAATTTTGACGTTATACACATACAATTTTAACCCCTTAGTGTACACAATGAACTTGTGTATTAAATAAATGAAATTGATTTTTGCCAGCCCAAAATTATTTAATTTGCCGACACTGTCTACAAAACAAGATTACTTATTATCCTTGGGGTTGTATATTGTTATATTGGCTACGTTTCATACTTATGTACTTACCTACTGTATTGAGATTTATTGGTATTTTAATTATACTATAGGAAAACGGGACAAATAAAGGGGAGGTTTGGGTACCCATGAACTGGTTAAACCATTCTGCTAGCTCTTGCTAGTACGGGTACCAAGTCCGTCTGTCCAGAGTTCCTATATAGAGGGGAGGTTTGGGTACCCATCAACTGGTTTAACCCTACTGCTGGCTTTTGCTAGTGCCGGTACCAAGTTCGGCTGTTCCGAGCTCCTATATAAAGGGGAGGTTTGGATATCCATCAACTGGTTTAATCCTACCACTGGCATTTGCTAGTGCAGGTACCAAGTCCGGCTGTCCCGAGTTCCTATCATTGTTTTGTTTGTCATTTGTAATTTGTCTTATTTGTGTTTTCGTGTGTTTTTCCCTAGCAGATTGTAGCATGTAAATGGAATTTTCAGGTTTTGTAGATGTTTCCTGTTATCCTTATTTTCCTGTTAATTGTAAGATGAATATATTATTTTCTCATTTTCATATTCAGTTTTACATTTTGAATTACATGTATCAAACATATATAACAGGCGCGGGAACCCGACAATTTGAAAAGGGGGGTCCGATTAGAAATGAAAGAAAAATTCTCCGAGCGGAGCGAGGCGCGAAATTTTATTAGGGTATTTCTTAGTAAAACTTCAGGATTTTCATTAAAATATACATGATTATCCGAAAAAGGGGGTTCCAACCCCCGGACCTCCCCCCCCCTTTGGATCCGCCAATGTACAAGTAAAAAATGATAAACATTGTACTTTACCTTTTTTAGTACTTGAAACAACAGTGAATAGAAAACTAAAATAAATAAGTCCTATCGCAGACATCGTAAAACTAATTATGTACACACATTCGGTTGTCACGTTTGTTATAGAGAGCAATCGAAAGGTATCAGTCGTTTTGAGATAAAGAACAAAATAAATTCTTCCGGCTTTTAATTTATCATTTCAAAAAATTGGCAATTATTTGATTAGTCCGTTAATATTTTTATTGACTAATGATTGTGCTTTTAAACTTGATTCTGAAAAGAATTATATGTAATCGAAATTATTAAGATATGTACCCGGAAGATATACTAACATATTGTTAGCCCCTTTTTCCGCCTTGAATGGCACAGATTTACATTTATTCCATTTCAGTCGATACTGGATGAAAAAAAAATACTAGGACATGGATTTGAAATACCATATTTTAATGAAAGACAACAATGAAAAGGTTGACTAAAACTTATACTTTTTAGCTCTTTTCTGGCCATTTTTCGTTTTTACCCCAAATCTACAACCAAACTTGCCTTGCCTTTCATGGTAGTCAGTTGTACTTCATGTACAATATGTGTGTCATGCATGATTGAGTTCGTATCGTTATTTATGTTTGTCTCTTGTTTTCATAATTGTTTTTCTGGTGCAGTTTGCTTGTACATTGTGGCACCTGGCCATTGTAGGTGTTTGCTGTTATCCTGTTTTTGTAATTTGTCTTGAAACTGTTTTCATGATGACATGACCCGTTGAAAGAGTTATTCTTTTATGATGCATGTTCATTATCTATTCCTTACATGAAAAGTTATTTGTGGTATGCAAAGAGACTTTGAAGCTGGAGTTAGAATCACTTTACGGGAAGTTCATTGGACAAACACACCATGCGTGATGTGCTATTACTTTTTCGATGTTTCTGTTCGACCACTGTGAGATCTCGTTGGCCATGATAAACGTTACCCAGCAATGGTGTTGTTATTTGAAAATTTGAAACAAAAAGCGATGTCACAAGCAAGCAAACAAAGAACATTAGTGCACTAAAAATTCACTGCATTTATTTTTAAAAATCATAAGAGAAATAGTTTGAACAACTCGAAAGAATGGTATATCACTGGATATCAACTCTTCAAATATAATAAAATCTCCAAAGGCTTGTTTATAATACTTTGAAATTGCATAACTCGAATTAATATCCATTGATATACAATTCTTTCTCGTCATGAAAACTATAAATGTACTCCGAGTTCATATGGTCATCTGCTTGAACAATACTTCGGTATTTGAGTTAATTGGATACTATTTTTCAGTACCCCGCTTTGTGGTCAATTTTTTTTTTCTCGCATACATTATACTAGGAAAATTTATTGATCGCGGTTTTTTCAAATGAATATGGTGAAGGCCAGGTACTGGTCGCAGAATTTTTAGCGAAAATCGGGATCAGATTTTTTTTTCTAATTAACATACATGTAAATTCATAATTTGATTTAAAGTCAAACTTTTAAAGGGTTTGACTATTTTCTATAATTTAATGTAGTCTTCACCTTCTTACATGATACTTGTAATTGAAGACTTTCATTGTTTTCATCACTATATAGAATTGAGGCTTGTTAAAGGTATATTGGGATACGGGATATTTAAGATTTTTGTTAATGTGATATGGGATATTTTGACTATGGAAAACGGAATATTTAATACCGTATAATTAATGGGATATCTTCAATTTTCAAAGGGATACTTTAGTCCAGACTTACTGGGATATGGGATATTGTGACCCCCCCCCTAAACAAGCCTCAGAATTGAAGAAAAAAATGCCAAAAAAACAATTTAATAATTGTATTCCTTTAGAATGTTCTATTTTAATTCATTTGTAAGAAGTAAAATTCCGAAAGGTATTTTACCAAGTAAAATTTGGAAAGTTACTGTTCAAATCAGATTGTTCTCGAGTTTTATCGAACTACTCACATTTCCTGTCAATCAAATAAACTGTAAATCAGTTCACTAATTTCTGACAAATTCAAACATCCATGACCAATGTGTTAAATCAATAATAACTAACATGGGAATAGATTTTTTGTGACCTGATACGGTATATACACAGTCAGCAAATTTAATATTGGGGCTCGAGCTACGCTCTCGTCCAATCCTGATAAAATTTACTGACCGTGTATATACAATATTAAGTCACTAACGTTTATATTCTACCGATGGTCCATTGACATATAAAAACTTGTGAAAACGGCTACAAAAGTATTGATGCTTTCTTGTTGACGTCATGTAATGGCTGCCATGGAATTTATACTGTCAGCACGTGACGTCGTTTGACCAATCAGCGTTTCAGGAATTTACTAGAAGTAGGATATAAAGGTTATATGACATTTATCTCAAATGTTTCACTAATATCCGTTCTAATGACACACAATGATAAACATAGCAACGATCGTAGCAACAAAATGACGGCATATTTTTAGAATGAAGACAACAGAGATCACCTTACTTCGTATAAATTAAGTAGAAATAAGAGAAATAACTAAATACCGAACAAATACCGAGCAAATTTAGTTTCTGCATATGGCCATTTGAATAACTTATGTCTCTTCAGTAAATACAAAATCTAAACATTTGGAAAACCATCATTTCAAATATGTTTAAAAACTAAAAGAGAACAAATAAAAAATATAATTTAAATTGATACCCAAAATCAGCATAGCACAGAGCTTTGTAAACACAAACTTTAAAAAAACCTAGATATTGCAAGTTTCTAATTAAAATAGCACAAAAGTACTGACTACTGGGCTGGTGAATACAATGACTCAGGAGATACACAGTGCACCCTCGTCATATCGCCACCTTATGGACCAGAGAAATTTTTGGCGATAAGTGAGGGTGGCGATATATCGAGGGAATAAAGTACATAGAAACTATGCAACTTTTTGACAATTGTACCTTGAAAAGGGTCGGCGATAATTTGAGGGACCGCCATTAAAGAGGGGTGGTATAACGAGGGAGCACTGCATGTAGTTTCTACAACGAGGACTATGTTGATTATGAAATTTCACACATCGAGTTAAATCAATTTTGCGAATGTTTGAAAACGAGGCTTGCCGAGTTTTTAAACATTTGAAAATTAATTCAACAAGATGGGAGAAATTTCATAATTTAACGTAATTTAGTTGTAGAAAATGTTTCTCTAATGACATAATGTAAAACACTGAGGATTATGTTCCGAATAGTTTTGGCGGGAAATTCCACACAATTTGTTCTCTCATTAGAGAGGAGAAATATTTTTATCACATCGACCAGGCTTTGATTAAATTTGATAGAAATTAGAGAAATTGTTTTCCTGTTTATTTCGATAATTTCTCAATTGTCTATAATTTAAGTTTTCACATTTTGAAGTTCTCAGTAAATCCCAAATTCTAAAATATGAAAATCTTAACTATCTCCATTTAGTTATATACGTAATAAATTAGGAACAATGAAAGAAACTATAATTTACATGCCAGACAACGAGATTATGTTACATAACTTTGCACCGATATAATTTATGTTAATCAACGACATAGGTACATTTAATTGAAAGCAAAGGGGGTTAAAAGCAAACTCCTGAGAAATTGAAAAAATATAAGGATCATAGACTTTAAAATAAAAAAAACATCGGACGTATAAATGAAAGGGCACATAGACAAAATTATATCATTCGCAACAGACAATCAAAGAATTTTGTGGCAAATAAAATAAGCAATTAAAAAGAGTTTGTTGCTGAAAGATTGGAGCTGCATTTTTTTACAATTCAGTTTAATGCGAAAAGCCAAACAAATATTTGAGCTGTTTCACCGTAAAAAGAGGTTTTAACGGGATCCATTTCTCAAAGTACAAGAAACTAGACAGGACATGTTCACTTATTAAGGGTTGGTCAACCTTAATATTGTTTCTGTGGTTGTAATTTGATTAGAACCGATTCCATAAATCTGTCCCCACCGTCAGTTTGTGACTTGTATATCTTTTGTCAGCTTATGTGTTGAAGAAAACACAATGTCATCAAATGTGGACGGAAATACACAAAATATTGTGTACATTCATAAACAATGTAACATTTTTTCATCTTTTTACAAAGGAACTGCCAGTTATTGATATAGAAGCAAAACATCACTGCATTTGATTGCTCAAGAGAGTCGGGATTGAATCGACCCTATGTAAAACATTTGACGTCAAAATGGTTTGATGCAACCGTAGAATCGGAGTTATTAATATAATCAAGAATCGAAATTTAAGTTTTTCAGTAATGGAAAATTCAGTTTTTCACACCTGGAGGAATTTCAGCACCACCATGTGTCTGGTAATTGACTGTTTCATAGGATAATGTCTGGAATCTTTACCTTATTGGCTTGTTTTGTAGTAATGCAATGTTTATGCTATGCCAACGTATTTTCTTCTGTTTATTCAGAAATACAACGTGAACAGATCCATGCAAAGCAAAACAATCATCTACTTAAATTTATGTGGTCAAAATCCTCGGCAACCGTTACACAACTGAACTGTTTGTAAAATTGAATTTGCAGATCCGGATTGGTTTTCGTAAGTAGAGCCCTCTTCTTCTGGAAAAATGTTTTAATCCAGTGCAGATGTAATTTAATAAGGCATAAATTGAAATAAAATAGCAAAACTCCCCCTTTTAAAAGGCTGAAAAGCCGGTTGAACTATTTAAAAAGTTTGTCATAACATGGCCGTGAACTTGGTGAAATACTTGTCTTAATTATTTACTTTGTTAGTTCATTTGAAAGCTGAATAAAATTTGTCTGTCTACATTGTGAAGAATCATTCATGTGTTTATGTATGTATTCGTAATTAATTATTAAGTATTTTCGGTTTAATCTGCACTGATGAGACATAAGTTGTCGAAATGCGCATATGCAGAAAATATATTTACAATAACCTCGGTATTTTGTTTTTTCTTAATGGTGAGGTGGCCTGGGTGGCCGAGTGGTTAAGGTAGTTCTACTACCTATACAACCACCCTATTACCGGCAATCCCGTCTACAGTGGCTATCACATCTGCAGACATGTAAATAAGTTTGCATTGACAGACCGTAAGTCTTTTGTGATCTTTTGTTGTATCATTATTATGTTTATATTCCATTCAACCTTTCCATTGTTTGTGTTATTTATCATATGTGTATAGGTTAACATATGAGTCAACTACTACTGTATCAAGTATCATAGATCGAGAGTTTGTTTGCACGGAATCGTCCGAAAATAGTTTTATTTTTCATTACTACGGAAAATAGCTTTAGTATTTTAATACATATAAAAATATAGTTCTTGATTCATTATTCATCAAAACTGTCATTCATTAACCTCTTAGTATGGACGAAATCATCATATTATTTCAGAGGTAAAACATATTTTGGTTATCCCAAACAACAGATATAGTTATCACTGACAACAGATTATAACGGGGAAGTGGCAATCCCGAACTAAATTAAATATAATAAATTCATGCCATTCGATTATAATTAATCAAATTCGTCGCATTAGTGTCATGTTTTTCTTACATTTTCTGGCTGTGAACAATGTTATGACCATAAACATCTTCAAAAAAAGGTTGGTATAGTGTAGAATATTCAGTTCTAAAAGAACCTGGTCTTGTTAAGAAGTTGTGGTGAGGAAAGTGAAAATAATGAAACTTTAAAGAGCATAGTCCCAGAACCAACTATACCTTTGAGCTTAAATCAGACTTGGCATGACTTTTGTTTTAAAGAACTAAAATCAAGTTTTAGACATTACATATATGTACGTTATTTGGGAATGTAAGGAAAGACAGACAGGGCTTTACATAATATCCCACGACTTTGTGAGGCGGGGTATGAAAACCATAAAACCCTTAAAGTTTAATGGTTGTTGACTCCTAGGTTAAACGACGATGCAGTTAGTATTTCCCCATTTTGAATTCGAGCAATTTGAAAATAGCACTGTCAATAAAACCACTCTTGCTCATCCCCCTTTTTTCAATGGAGAAGCAAGAAATATTCGTTTCTATGGATTCCTAGCTTTTTAAGGGATATAAAGAGGGACGCATTAAATTTTTCAGTCAAAACATCGTACTTCACCGCGGGCCCCCGGCTGTGACCTACACAGATATTACATGTATTTGACAATCATTTTTAGCAATGAATTTCAACGTAACACAATTCTTGTCATGATGTTTCGTGGATCTTAAATTTTAAATTTATTAGAATTATACGGTGGTACATTTAGGACACACAATTTTTTTTATAATATTATGTCGAGCGCTCGACTTATTATCTCGAGCGCTCGACTTATTGCCTCGAGCGGTCGACTTATTGTCTCGAGCTCTCGACTTATTATTATAAGTCGAGCGCTCGCTCTACATTATAAGTCGACCGCTCTAAATAATAAGTCGAGAGCTCGACATAAATAGTCGAGAGCTCGACATAATAAGTCGAGCGCTAGACATAATAAGTCGAGAGCTCGAGATAATAAGTCGAGCGCTCGAGATAATAACTCGAGCTCTCGACATAATAAGTCGAGCGCTCGACATGATAAGTCGAGAGCTCGAGACAATGAGTCGAGCGCTCGACATAATATAATAAAATTTTGTGCGGCCTAAATGTACCACCGTAGAATTGACTATATCTAAATATAGCGTTTGACTGAGAATAAAAATTTAAAAATACACCTCATTGGTTAAAAAAACAATGTGATCAGCCAGTTATTAAGTGTAACAAAAACCAAAAATAAAACTTACACACATGTTGACTATACTGAGGAAGGGGTTGTGTATGAATATTATGTAGAAATATATATATCTAATGGTGAATAAAAGGCTATGGAGTAAATGCACATGAGACAAAGTATCTACAAATACATGATAAAAAAACAAGCAAAGGAACAACGCTTTTATTGTTGTTCTTCATCTTGAAGTCACCATGAGGCCTTCAACAATGAGCTTTGCTCATACCTCATAGTAAGTTCAAGACGGCCCCTAGCACCGGTTTAAGCGGAATTCTTTGCTAATTGTCGACCAACGCTACATCCATGTCTTCATTTGTCATGGGTGCGGAATTGTCAACAAACATCAATTAAACTGGCAAAGTGCTCCGGCTTACAATCACTGTCATCCTTTGCCCGACAAAAGCACTAGAGTCTTAAGCTAGTGGACGATTACAACATATAGACAAACACAGGGCACTCATCAAGTCGAATGTAAGAAAACTTGGCGTTATAAAATAGTGAGATGTGGGCACTTGAAACAGGTGGTCAGAATTACATTTCGAAATGACAAAAATAAATGGCAAAATTAAAATTATGAATAGTATATCCATATAAGAAATTCTCTCACGCACAAGTACACCATAACTGAAAAATATACATCTCTCGCACGGGGAATCTTTTTACGGACTCCACACTGCAGGAGAGACAAACTCCAGTCGTAAATGATGAATAAAAGGATATGGAGTAAATGCACATGAGACAAAGTCTCTACAAATACATGGTAAAAAACAAGCAAAGGAACAACGCTTTTATTGTTGTTCTTCATCTTGAAGTCACCATGAGGCCTTCAACAATGAAAAAAATGAAAAAACGCATCAAATCATTATCATTATTCATATTAGACTGTTACGTATCATATTGCGTTCCTTGCGAGACAATGACCAGTGCGTAGTATTACCATTATTTATCAAAACTTTAAAAAACGTAAATCTGTATGCTTAAAAAAAACTTTACAATACACAATAATTTCATTTGAAGATCGCAATGAAAATAATTTTTCATACATAATCTTTATAATGAATAATATATCAGGAACTATATAATATTGCTTTTTGATAAATGATCAGTCATGAATAGAAGATGAAAATAATTATAAATCATATCATGGATGATCAGAATTAATGAAAACAATGCTTTATAATGATGTCACATATGTATTATAAAATATTTAAATGTTGTTTTTTAACATGATCTTGGGGAAACTGATACAAATATAAGTTGCATTCAACTATATCCATGCATAGAATTCGCAGTGAAAGCATTTAAAAGGGTAACAAAAATGAATTTCCTTTCACATTTTCATGACGGAAATATTGATGCACATGTTAAAAACGAGCTAATTTTTTTCTGATATTAGATACCGTAGAATGTGTCAGATGTAGCATTTATACGGCAGCAAATATTAAACATCCGAAATCGAAAGAAGGGAAAATAGGGTAAATTTTCTGAGACAGTCGTGTATTTCCTTATATTCACAGTATTAAAAGAAAAGTAATCAATTTTATTTTACAATAACTACATGCAAGTTGCTGAAGTATTAACTTGTGCTATGAAATTTCGTGTACCTATCTTTTTTTTTTAATTGTAAAAAGCGTTTTTTTTTTAATTGTTTCACTTTTCTAGCGCATATACGCAGTGACTATACTCATAATGTTTTCAAAATTCGTTGCAGGTAAGGATATATTTTATTTATTGAAATAACTAAAACTTTTCATTTAAATTTCCATATGTTACATGTACATTTCTTTTGTCTTTGAAATCTAGCATTTTGGTGCATATCCTTTGGCAGAATCATAGTGGGTTCCAGGAGCTGGACCCACCAACCCCATTTCAATATTTTATTTTAAATGTACAGTATTTATGCAAAGATTTACAAAAGATGGCAAAAAAGCCACCGGAACCACTTTTTTGCGAACCCTGTTTGAATCACATTTTTTCAAAGGATGGATCCGCCGGTGATATCGAAATAAAACGCGTTTGTGATGTTGAGAAATACTTGTTGTACATGTATAAAATTTCTACTAAATGAAATTACTGTGTACTTCCGTAATATTCATTTGAATTCCTCGGAGAGGAAAGGGCAATAAATTCTCTTTGAGAAAATTATTTGAAAAATTTGAAAAAGATAATTTGTAGCAAATTAAGACAAAATTTAAAATTTTCATTATAAATTATCCCCCCCACCAAAAAAAAAGACAAATAAACATTTCTGGTATTATACTTTATATTTTTTAGTTTTAGTGCTTGTTGCATTTGTCGCAGAGGAAAGTAGTTGTACAGAGGATTGTGAGGCCTTGACAAAATGTATGATCCATTTTGGAGCGACATTCAACACTCTGTCTATTGACGTTACAGACATAGCAGGTGTTATGGACTTTTTGGACGATCTTTGTAAGGAAAGGTATGTTTTCCATCTTGGACCAGCGAATATATAATTTCGGGCTATCAATAATTATGAATCTTTTTTTATTGTTGTTAATTTTAAAAAGGTAACTTTGTGTTTATTCCATATTTTTGTATTGCTTCCATCACAGATTTTTGTGTTTTGCAATCTTAAGTAAAAGTTTATAAAAATTTGAAAAAAACTTTGAAACTGATGTAATAAATGACTTAAGAATCAGTGTGTAAGATATTTTATATAACTAGGTTATACTGCTAAAACCTGCTAAAAAAATCATTATTTGCTATGAAGTATAAAGATCTTTTTTTGAAAATACGTGAAATTAGTCGGTATTAAAATTTCCAACATTCGATAGTACAGTATCATGTTATATATACGGGACTTTTGAGTAGAATTCGTACCACAAAAAGTTCTATTATTATACGAAAAAATATCAATACACTAATACATTGAGAGGGAATCACTATTTAATTAACACTGTTCAGCAAAAGGTGATTTGATCCATTTACAGGTTAAGTGTATTTTGTCAATTAAAGTTTACATGTGGTTAAAGAATTGTCATGTAAAAACTTCAATTTCATAAATAGTTTTTAGGTGGTATATATATGTATTTCATTAGGTCAGGAATACAGTCATTCCTTCTAACTGGTATATGAGGCGATCGTTTCCGCCTTCAGTTACTGGAGAATCCTTTCTCGAAAGTAACCAATGTTTGAACAGTTTTGCTTTTGAGTAGTGAACAAAATTGATGAATTGAATAACGAAATGCTTAGGAAAGAACTGAATATCCTATAAGCATAAAACATTAAACGTGATTTATTTCTATCAACATAGCTCTACGCATGTTGCTACGCTTAACGCGTGTGCAGAAGAAATAACAAAATACCAAGTTACCGTGAATTTAGTTTCTGCATATTATGCGCATTTCGACAACTTATGTCTTTTCAGTGCAGATCGAAACAAAATATTTGGAAATCCATAAACCGAAATATATGTAAAAAGCTGATAGAGAACAAATTACCAATAGGATCTAAATAGAATTACCAAACTCAGCTAAGGAAAGGGCTATGAAGAAATTGATAATTGAATATTCAATGTTAATTTTTTTATTATTATATTCATAAGTTTAACGCCGTGACCGCGTGACTTTTTCGCGGGCATTTTTATTCTAACAAAAAGGAGATGTTGGCGTGCAATTTTTTGTTCTTTGCAACGTGGCGATAATCATTGAAAAAAAAATTTGTTAATGCGGTGTTGTACGGAAGCATGGAGGGGACATGTGCAATTTTTTTCTATCTCGTGGCCACGACATACTAAGTCGTGGCCACGAGATAGCTATGTCGTGGCCACGAGATACTAACTCGCTCCCACGACATACTAAGTCGTGGCCACGAGATACTATCTCGTTCCCACAACATACTAAGTCGTGGCTACGAGATACTAACTCGTTCCCACGACAAACTAAGTCGTGGCCACGAGATACTTTTACACTTAGAAACCTTCAACAACGAGGTTTGCTCATACTCATAGCTATCTCGTGACCACGACTTAGTAAGTCGTGGGAAAGAGTTAGTATCTCGTTGCCACGACATAGCTATCTCGTGGCCACGAGATAGTATGTCGTGGCCACGACTTAGTATCTCGTGGCCACGAGTTAGTATGTCGTGGGAAGACATAACTATCTCGTGGCCACGACTTAGTAAGTCGTGGGAACGAGATAGTATCTCGTGGGAACGAGATAATTATCTCGATGCCACGACTTAGTATGTCGTGGGAACGAGATAGTATCTCGTGGCCACGACATAGCTATCTCGTTGGAACGAGTTAGTATCTCGTGGCCACGACATAGTATGTCGTGGCCACGAGATAGAAAAAAAATTTCACATGTCCCCTCCATGCTTCCGTAGTGTTGCATTAAAAACAATGTTATTTATCTATTTTAAAAGTATGCATTTGACATTATTACGACAAGTGTGATTATTTCGAATTTCCAGTAGTAAATTTTCGTTTTTTGAGCTGTAATATTCCCACAACTCCGGCATATGGCGTCCACATTTCACAACCCATTCGCTATTGTCGCGCCTCTCGTTTGTAAAGCGATTTTGCTAATTACTATCTCCAAAATTTATACATTAAGGTTATTTTCAATCACTAATGCAATGTCACTACAAAAGTTTTACGGTCGTCACTATGATTTGACAGAGCGCTTCAATGTTTTTATTTCACAGATGGGAATTGATATTTTTGGATAGATCTAGTACCGGATTAACAAACACCGACTTTGATAAAACCAGACTTTTCACTGGTAGTGTGACGGGTGCAATACGTTGAGTACGTTGTGATACCTCAAGTATTTGTAGGGCTCACACTGCTAGTGCTTTAGTTGTACGGCGTTCTTGTTCATTTTTGTTTCTTTCTCATGCTGTCTCAGTTGTTTGATTTAAATTGCCGTGTTTTTGGATTTCTAATTTTGGAATTTCCGCTTTACTCCATTTTGGATGGGTATTCGTTTGCCGATGAATTTGATATTTGAGAAGGATGTTATTACTTTTAAAAAAAATGGACAAGTCATACTGTTTTTACTTCCTTTGTAACTACGTTTGAAGTAAATTCTAAGAAATAGGAACATGAGGGATTTTTCAAAATTTTTCTAAATACACTCAAATTTCATTCGAAAGGATTGGATACTTATTATATGGGATACTTTACTTTATTTCATTCGAAAGGATTGGATACATCTATAATATTAGAAAAAAAAATCCTTTATTTATTTATTTTTTTATTTATTTATTTATTTATTTTTTTGTCATTCTAAGTAATGAAAGCTTCATTTGTTGACTTCAGCCAATACACAACTAGCTCGACTGATGCTAGACTAAAGAGCAGTATCTTGAAATATTTAAGATAAATAATACCCAAGCACACAATATTTCACACTTAAATACAAAATCCAAAACAAATAAAATTTTAATACGTTTAAATCTATCAATTTAAGACACTAAACACTTTTATAAAACATATCTGATATGCTTAACATGTTCCAAACTAAACATTTTAATGCTAAACATGTCAAAGTTATCAACTAACCATTTTAGGCAGAAAACATTTCAGTTATTAACATGCTTAGGAAATATATGCACAAATAAAGGGATGTAGAGTGAATGTAAATGGGACAAAATCCCTGTAAATACATGGTAAGATTAAGCAAATGGAACAATGCTTTCATTTTTGTTCTTCATCTTGAAGTCACCATAAGGCCTTCAACAAACAGCAAACACTCCTACCTCATCACAGTATACATAGCTGTGCGCCAGAAAATCCTTGTTTACGAGTTTTCTGTGGGCTGTATGCGGATATACAGAAAAATACCACAACGTGCATTCAAAGCGACATGTTTTATGTCTTAATATACTTGTTCATAGACTACCGAAACATTCATAGTTTTGCAAATACGTCAGCAAATGATTACTTTACACATCCTAAAAGTTTTGATGAAACCTTTCACTCGAAACCGTGTATTTTTCTAACGCAAAGTAATTTACTTGTGATCTCGCGAATGCGTCCTTATTTCTGAATGAAAACGATAATTTTGTCACTGATTCTTTATCGCACATTTCTACGTCACTGTGTAAATTTTCGTCTTTTAATTGACATTATTTTCGCTAATTTATTGCGATATGCATTTTACTAGACTGTGGGATGACTTGGGAGTAGACCAGTTGACTCTGTTGGTCTTCGTTCCGATGGACTGTGGGAATTATTTACGAGTGTTTTGATATTATCATGGCAATTAAATTGCTATATCGACTATTTTTAAAAAGAATGTATTATCAAATCACTTATTATCGGCCTTCATCATGACGTAACAGTTACAGCGTTTAATTTAAGACTATTATCATTTTTATGATTGATGTGAAAATAAAACTAAAATAAAGTACTAATGTTGCAGCTCATTTAGTTCCTGTATATACAATCATTTCAAACCTGATATTACAGTTCATTTTATTCCTGTATACATGGCGTTTTAAAATAGACATTTAAATGAAGGGTGTCATTTTGAGGTTTGTTAATAGACATAGATGATCGAAAGCCTAACTAAGTTCCCTTCTGGTAGCTATTTTGGTTGGGATGCAGACCTACTGTCAATTTTTTTTAAGATTACCATCTAAGGACCTTTGTAACTAAGTTTGGTTCCAAATGGCTTTGCAGCTTCAGAGGAGATGTTTGAATATGTTTTCCCATAGGGTTAAATGTAAAAAAAATCCCTGCTTGCGGCTATCTTTGATGAGAAGCTGACTTGATGCTGGGCACGTCCCAAGATTGTGTGTAAGGGAATGTCCTGTCTATGCGGGGTAGTCAGGTCATAATACGGTAAACCTGACCGCGAACCATTGTATCCAAACTGTATGGAGAAACGCCACGCTCCATGCAGTGTAAAGAACTCTCCTTTATTCTTCTTTAGAGAGCTGACTCAATAGACCATATCCATGTTCATGTTCTGCACTCCCTAATTTGGGCTTTTAGACTGATCCCGGTACGGACATTTACTGGTTCCTGGTTGTACTGTGCACTAAGGAAAACAAAAATTTTCTGACATGAATTTCTTGAAAAATGAATTATTTCTGAGAAAATCAAAGTGGTCAACATTTGAAGCAACAGTAGAAAAATATTTTGAATCATTTCTATACATGTATGCCTTATGGAAATAAAATATTTATGCCAGTGATAGGCAACCTAATCCATGGTTCTCAAGTAAAATTATTGAAACTATGACAGAATTTTTTTTTATATACATTGTATCAGATGATTTAAGAGATACATTGATCAATAAAATCTCACATAGAATTTAATTTACCTCTCTGTATGTGAATTAAACACTTACTTTGAACTTCTAGAGATTTTTGTTTGTCCATATCCAAGAAAGATAACTCTTACAAAGTGACAATTTAGGGCGTGCAGACCATGAACCTGGATATCATCTATTGCAGTCGTATAGAAAGCTAAATTTCCTGCCCCTACACATTTCTCCTCTTTTCCATTGGCAATAAAAACTCGCTGCCCAAGTTGTCCCTTCAACCTTTATTTGTTTCTTCTTTATCTTATATTTTTTTTTATTTTCTTGTTCTCGTCCTGGTATAGCTGAAATTTTGCTCACTTGACGTCAAACTCTAATTAATTAATCAATTAAGCAAAATATTACACAATAAAGGTCTTTGAACGCTTTCCCATTTAGTCTAATGTTACACTATGCAGCCATCGTGGATGTGATGTGGACATGCCGCACAGATTTTACACATGGACCAACTAAGGACCATTGTGACAAAGTATGGTTTAAATTTGCCTGGTAGTTTCAAAGAAGATACATTTGTGTATTTGTGTTTTCGCATAGGGGTACAACGTGATGATAATATCACACAACCAAATAAAGGGATATGGAGTAATTGTACATGGGACAAATTCCCTATGAATGCATGGATAACAAAATACCGAAGTAACTGTTAATTTATGGAAAGATTCAGCAAATGAAACAATTTAACGCTTTCTTTGTTGTTCTTCATCTTGAAGTCACCATGAGACCTTCAACAAAGAGCAAGCACTCCCACCTCATTGTAAGTTCAAGACGGCCATTGGCACCGGTTTGAGCAGAATTCACTCGCTAAATGATGAACAACGCTCA
>MJUU01035821.1:6366-23545 GCA_002080025.1 Modiolus philippinarum | reverse complement strand
TTGGTTATTTACCGGTGTGAGATGAGGTCGCGTGCATCGATCTCACATCGGTCATCTCCCACTGTAAACCACCATTTACGGAAGAAACATACTTCACGTCTTTACATATTGGGAGAGTAAAACAGGAATTTTTAAGATTATTTAAGGAACTTATTTTGTAGCTTCATTCCTTAGTCCTAAACATAAAGTTGAAATAGGGGAGAAAACACCTTTTGACGCCTCATTTGAGTTTAAAATCATATAGAAAAACATAATGGTTGTATTCGGATATCCAAAGAGTTACCGTAGCTTTATGCTCAAAATAATATAGGGAGAACACAGTTTGCTGTCACTGCTTGTCAACAGAGTTCAACAGAGTTCAAAGTTTAAAATAATATAGGGTTAACAAAACAGACATTATTGCAAAGGACATTTATGCAATAATGACATAGAACAGCTCTTACCTCAGGATTAAAACGTAAAAAGAACAATGGCTATTACGGCGCATAATTTGGAACCTAGATTTGCTATTTGAACAGATGAGCTTCACATAATTGTGAGAATGAAAGAACGAGAATTGTCAAGAAACCTTTAAGGAAAGGAGCCAATTAAAGAATAAGTCTGCAATCAATTTAGTCATTAAATAAGAGAGAAAGAAGCAATGGCTGTGACGACGAAGTGTAAGCAGTTTTTCCGTGACAACATATTGTAATAAAGGACCTTGTTATTACAATATACAATATTCAGTAAACCCTGAAATAGGAAAGGAACAAGTCTAAATCCATAACAACACAAAACCATCAGTGCAATTCTGAAGTAATAAAAGATAAAGTTTTAGCTCTTACAACATACAGCAATGAGAAAATTATGAAATAACATAAAAAGGTCTAGACAATTACAACATGCTGCAAACAGTAAAAATAAATCGTAAAATAAGAAATCGTTTGCAGAATACAGACATCAGTAAACCCTGAACTACAAGAAGAATGAGTTATACCGACATCTGTAAATCCTGAATTCTGAAATAAGAAATAAAACTTAGCTACAACGACAAACGTCAAAGAAATAAATCTTGTCTATAACATCATACAACAATCAATTAATCTTGATATGTTATGGAAATTGCAACATACACGAATGGTTAATTCTGAATTAGAAAAAGGAGAAAGCATCCCATAGTAAATCTTGCAGTAATAATAATAATAATAAGAGAATCAAGTCTTGACTATTATAACATATTGAAGTCCGTAAGTTCTGACATAAGAAAAGAATCAGTCTGGGCTACACACCGCTGGCAATCAGTAAATTCTGAAAAAAAACAAAGAAATACGTCTTGGCTGTTATAAGACATCAGTTAATCAGTCATCAGTTAATCACGAAAAAGTAATAAACCTTCGCTCTTGCAACATAGGAAATATTTAAAGGATATTGCAATAGTCGACCATCAGTAAAGCACGAATGAATAAAAAAAGTAACAATTCTTGGCTATTACAACATGTTCCAAAAATAAATCCTGAAATTAGAAAGGAATTCGTCTGGCTGTTACAGTAGACAGTCACCATTTAAACCGTTAATAAGAAAGGAAAAGTCTTGGCTATTACAATATACAGCCCACAATTAGCAAACATGAAAGATATTTAAACCCTCAAAAAAAGAAAGGGAGAATTATATGCTTTTGCAATATGCAACCGTCGGCAAATTCTGAAATAACAAAGGAAGATGTCCTTCTCTTGCAATATACAGTAGTCAATAAATTCTAAAATAACAAACTGAAAAGTCTTGGCTATCATAAAATACAGATGTTAGTAAATCCCGAAAGAAGAAAAGGAACAAGTCTTGACTATTATAACATGCTGCTACCAGTAAATGATGAAATAAAAAGGAACAAGTCTTGACTATTACTGCATGCTGCTACCAGTAAATCATGAACTAAAAAGGAACAAGTCTTGACTATTGCAGCATGCTACTACCAGTAAATCATGAAATAAAAAGGAACAGGTCTTGACTATTACAGCATGCTGCTACCAGTAATTCATGAAATAAAAAGGAACAAGTCTTGAATATTGCAGCATGCTGCTACCAGTAAATAATGAAATAAAAAGAAAAATGTCTAGTCTATCACAACATACTGCGATCCATTACTTCAGGAAAACATAAAGGAACTAGAGTAATGACTGTCGGAAACGACAGTGATCCCCCACACCCCCTGTTTGACACAGAAAACAGCTATAGACCCTGGGTATAATTTTTCTTAACATTTTTGAAATTAAACTATTGACAGTCACTATTTTTACCATAAGGAATTAAAGAATATATGGTTGTTAGAAAGAATTCCAAAAAATAAGTACTCTTTGAGACTTCCAGGAATTTTTTCCAAACTTGGAATCATATATTTTGGAAATAAAATTGGTGAAATGTTTCTTCTTATTCTAACAATTTTTTTAACTATGGTTTCAATGTAGAATTCCAAAAATTAGTGGTCTTTGACAATTTCAGGAAATTTACCAAATTTGGAATCAATTATTTTGGAAATCCAATTGGTGAAAATGATTGACCTTATCAAAACAAATGCTAACAGTTTGGTTGCAAGGTAGAATTCTAAAAATATGAAGTCTTTGACACTTTCAGGAAATTTACCGAAAACGGAATCAAATATTCTTGAAATTCAATTGGTGAAAATGATTGCCCTAATGGAAACAAATCCTAACAGTTTCGTTGCTAGGTAGAATTCCAAAAAATACGTTGTCTTTGACACTTTCAGGAAATTTACCAAAATTGGAATCAAATATTTATGAAATCCAATTGGTGAAAATGATTAACCTGATCAAAACAAATGCTAAAAGTATTGTTGCTAGGTAGAATTCCAAAAAATAAGTGGCCTTTGAGACTTTCAGGATATTTACCAAATTTGGAATCACATTTTCGAATTCTAAGATTTCAGAATTTTATTTTTTTCCAAATATTTGCCAGAATATAAGATTATATACCAAAATGTCCCAAAAATATCAGTCTTTGACATAATCAGGAAATTTACCAAAGTTGGAACCGGAATCAAAATTCTGAAAGCTTATTGCGCATCTACAGACTATATGCAACAATTCTGCAAAAAAAAAAATAAATCAATAAATCCAAAAATGTAGGATGAGTTTGCGTCGCATGCGATATGTGTCACAATCCACATTTTGTGGTCTTTGTCAAATCGACATCTTTGGGCCTCTTGTTTGCATCAAGATAAATATCAAAAATCCGAAAGCTTATTGCGCATCTGCAGCATATATGCAACAGTTCTATAACAAAATCAAAACCCTAAATCCAAAAATGTAGGAGGAGTTCGCGTAGCAAGCTTGTGTGACGGACGGACGAGGCCAACAACAATATCCCCGAACTTTCATTCGAAAGTGCAGGGATAATAAGTCTTGGCTTTTACAATATGTATAGTAATCAGTATATTCTGAAATAAGAAATTAATAACTCTTTGGTATTACAACATATAACAGTCAGTAAATCCGGCAGTCAGAAATGATATAAGGATTAACTGTATTAACATACAGCTACATGCATCAGTAAATCCTTAAATAAGATTTATTGGTTGATTAGTAGGAGTTTTACGTCAGTGAGCAATTTCTCAGCTACATATGAGTTAATTAGAAATATATAAGTAAAAGAAGAAAGTAATAAAGGTGGGAGGTGCAACCGGATTGCCACTGGAAAGGGGAGAAATTGGTAGGGGCAGAGAATTTAGACTTCTGTACGACGCCCAGTGATTCTGCTCTTAGAAAAATATAGATGGGTCCTTTATACTGCATGGAGCGTGTCGTTTCTCCATGCAGTTCGTCTACAGTGGTTCGCGGCAAGGCTTTCCTTATTGTGACCTGACTACCCCTCATAGATAGGACATTTCCCTATCCACCACCTGGGAGTCGGGAACTGTCTATTGGTTATCTGATCCTGGTGATCTACCTATACAGACAATATTTTTTTTAAAGGCAAACTGGTGTAATTAGTAAGGTGATGGTAGGAAGTATAGATAAAAGTAGAAAAATTTACATGTCTGTTACTCCAATAGAAAAATGTGAGAGGAGATGGAGTGAATGTATATGTGAGAAAAACGTACACGATACATAGAAAACTCCAGTTTATCAAGGGCTTTTCTTTGAGATGTAGACAGGAATACTATTGAAAAATTTCCCAGTATATAAATGTAGGTTACATGATTTGTACTTTCTGGAAAATCTCTTTATTTAGTCAACGTAGCTGATTTTTCATGGAAAAAACATTTATATAAGACAGGTGCAATCTTTTATAGACATACAAAAAATAATGTCTCTATGACGACCAATAATTAATGATTTGTGGAATTTCAGATGTATTCATCGACATCCGTGTAAAGAGGAAATGACAAAACTTAATGACTTAAACATCGGATACACAATGTGGATTCAACAGAACAGAATAACAAACATTAATGTAGCCAAAATTAGATTTCATCTAAAGGAACAACTTTCTAAGAAAACTATTTCCTTTTTTTCATTTTTTGAAGACATTGTAAATAATTAACGGCTTCCATGTAAATGTTTGTTCATTGAATAAACAGCTTTTTCGATTTTTTTTTCATTTTAAGTTGGTTGAGTTGATAAATGAAAATATAAGTTAATAAATAGTTTTAAGTATAGTTTTATCCTATATTTTTCAGGGCTGGTATGATGGCCTTGTTTACCTTCTACGTAAAGGTGCTAGACAAAGCATCACTGATAAATCAGGAAGGATAGCTTTACATGCATCAACGTATGGCAAAGATACAAGGTAATATACTCACGACATTGGAAAACAAATACAAATGTAAACATTGAGTGAATACATATCACAAAAAGCATAACTAAAACTCAAAATATCAGGAGGGATTCCGGGATAACAGAGATCTCTCCATCCCATTGCGCTTTATACCATATGTTAAACAAACAATCGCGCTTTAATGGAAGCCTGTTGAAATGACGCCCAAATATGGGATTACTTGCATCGAAGTTGAAATCCTATCAACTATTTACTAAAATGTTCGATTACCGATTTGTAAAACATCAAATTCATATCCAAAACGAATTGAGACAGCATGACAAAGCCACATGAGCAAATAAAAATGATCAAGAATGCCACAAAACTAAAGCACCGGCAGTGTTAACAACTACAAAAAATAGGCATCATTGTGTGCTCTGGAAGGGTAAATATGCTCTGCTCCACGCATAACACCCGTCACACTGTCTGTGAAATGTCCAGTTTTGTCACAGTCGGTCTTTGTCACTCCAGTAATAAACTCTGGATGGTATCCATTCTCATCTGTGAAATAGAAACATTATAGCGGTCTTTCGAATCATGGTGACGACTGTAAAACGTCTGTAGTGACAACTGCAACAATGATTGAACATAACCTTGGTGTATAGGTTTTTGAGACAGTAATTTCGCTCTGTTGACAAAATTGCTGTACAAACTACAGGCACGACAATAGAGAATGAGTTGTGAAATTTAGACGCTATTTTCCAAGGATGTGGGAATATTCCTATTAAAAAACGGGAAGTTCACTATTGGAAAGTCGAATTCATCACGCTTGTCGTAAATTTTTGGTTTCAGGCGTCCAGAGTTGTCATTGTAGAGGTATAAGTCCATGTATGATGCTGGTGATGGTGTAACAGTTCTTTTAAATTGCAAAAATTTCTTTAGATCAGCCCGACATTGTTATATCTGCAAATTTGTATCAGCAAATTTTAGGTAGTTCACTATGCTGGAGTCGAACCATCTTTGTTATGACATCTATTGCAACACCGCCTGCACTTAGACCACTCGGCCACTTAGGCTATGTAAAAAATATAGCTTTCGGTAATCGGGTTATACTTCCTTGTACTTTTTAATATATGATTGTAACGAAGCATATGATGCATTGGAGCTCACTGCAGATCAGCTGCGATGAAGTATCTTTTATAGCAGAGAGGACTTAATGTTTTTCGACAAGGAATGCCGCCACATAACGTTATTTTTTTTTTATAAACTCGTCTGAAGTATGTGACAACTCTAAATAATGTATCTCTCAAATGGTTAGTATCGTATGATATTATACTGGCTTGATAAATTATATATTTGCAAACTTTGTATTCAAGTAAAACTGTTCAAAATGAAGACTTCTTATTTCAATGCAACAACAAGCTTACTTCAATAGTAATCAATTATAACCATTTAGACTTCAAAATCAAATTCAGTAAAAACGTGTGAAATATTACATCTCTTTCAGTAAATTCACGTATTTACTTGCAAATTTCAGTAAATATTTGTATTTCCTGGATGCCGTAGTAAATACATGTATTTACTAAATTTCAGTAATTACTAAATTTCAGTAATTACTTATTTCACATATTTACTGTAACATATATATTCGTCTGAAGATAAAACCAAAATTGTTAAATCTGAAAATAGATATCAGCAAATTTTTGGTACATGTAGTTCTTTCTGTTGGAGTCGAACCATCGCTGTTCCTCTATGGCTACATGGCGCGCACTTTGTCCTTGACCTTTTTTTTGAGACAGGAAATGGGAAATCGACAAAGATTGGTCTCACAACATTATATGGAACAACAAAAATGTTGCGTTCCGAAGTATTCTATCATTTATTTTACTTCAGGGAACTTGGAATGCAGTTCTTAATTGGGTCTTTAACTCGTGGCTTTGAGTTGTTATTACTGCCTTTGGGTCGCTGTCTCTTTGACACATTCCCCTTTTCCCTTCTTTTTATATTGATGAGCCCACGAAAAAAATAAACGTTTCAAAACAGTAACATTAGAAAGAATGATTTTTTTCATATTTTTGTTTGCTTCTTGTGATAAGCATTGCATGTAATCTGTTATCTCCTGAGATCTTTTTCAACTGGCGTAAAAAGCCCTCATCACTTAAAGCGTTACCTCTTGGTACTTGAAACTGTACCCTGTTTTATATTACAGACCCCAAGATTGCAACAACAAAGAATGGACATTTTACAAAAACAAAATTCCCATACATTTTGTGGACATTATTGTCCCATTGTGTATTAAGTTCATCTAACATCATTTGGGAAATATTTATTTTGAACAAGAATTAGAGAAAGCCCTGTTAGGAGAAATAAGGCCCACATTTTCACACCTAGCCAATGTTTGAAAAATTGTTTTGTGCTTTATATCTAAATTTGAAATTTTCTTCATAAACCAACCAGTCACTAAACTGATCTTTCAACACCATATTCCAGCTGGCTGTATGACGGGTGCCATGCATGGAGCAGATCATGCTTACCCTTCCGGAGCACCTGATGATACCTCAGTTTTTTATAGGGTTCACACTGCTATTGCTTTAGTTTTGTGACGTTCTTGTTCTTTTTTGTTTTATTTGTTTTGTCTCTGTCATGCTGTCTCAAATCTTGTTGCTGTGAATTGCCGTGATTTTTGGATTTATGATTTCCCCTTTCCTCGTTCTTGCTTTGGTATTCGTTTGCCGATGGTCTTCAAACATTGTTTCATATTGTTTTATTTATTTGTAATCAAATTTCAGGTTTTACCAGTTATATTGTTTTATAGACATTGTTTATGTGACAAACTAGAATGAAATACCTAAATATCAATGTATCTCATGTACAATTCACAAAATAGCAGTATATGTACATGTATTTCTGGGTTATTAAGTAGAATAATAATACTTTTGTAGAATAATTGGTGCATTGTTGAAGAACATTACACGTGATGGTGTTAATTTTTGTGATAATGAAGTAAGTAAATATATATAATTGGGTTAAGCAGCTGTGTGTTTAGTCGGAGATAAAACGACTGTAATGTTACCTCTATTTGTTCATGTCTGGACAATACAGCTGGAAGATTCCTCTGTTTGTGTCTGGGTTTTGAAATTATACTTCAATTAATCGTGTAAACACAACCTAAACGAAATGAGACGAACTTAAATTGACAACTGGGAAGGGACTTCTCTGTATGAACATCAAAGATCAATCCTAGACTCTAGTGCAGGTGTGTATACTGTGCCTATGCCAAATTGTATAGCATTTAAATAACTGTCATTTTCAAAATATATGATGGGTGTAATAACAAAATTACCGAACAGAGTTGTGAAGAGCCGAAGTCCACGAGACAAAAAGACAATTCACCGGATAAACTGTCGACCGCAATGGTCCTGACGTGGTACAGGTATTTCAAGTTAAACCGGTTTTATGGCATGCCAAACATCGATTGAACTGTAGTTCAAGCAGTTTTATTACTTATTTAGTACTGAAAAACAACAAATTTTATTCCAGCAGACTTATAACGGGATGAGTAAATGGATCCCATTAGAAAGCAAATACTATCATGTAACATAACTTACTCGAACAAATCATCCCTCGCATAAGATACTCCGCATAACGCCTTTTCATGTTATGCAATTTTTAATTCTCATGACACTGTTTTAAAAGGGGACTTAGGGACTTAGTTTGTTCGCCTGATTAACAGTGTAGTATTGAATAAACAAAAAACACACATTTCGGTTTCATTTTAAATTAAAAAAAGTGTTACTAGTGCCGTCTACTATGACACTGGTATAGCATTTTCTCAATTATCTGTTATTTTGCAGAAAATGACCCCCGTCCATTGGGCGGCATTCCACAATAGACCGCAACATGTTCAACTGTTATTAGATCATGGTGCGGATATATCTGTACCAGATGTTGACGGTAAAACACCTCTACATTGGGCAGCTCAGGTATGGACTGTAATTAGATCATGGTGCTTATTTGTACTGTTATTAGATCATGGTGCAGAAGAATATGTACCAGATTACGCTAAAACACCACTGCATTGGACAACACGGGTATTTACTGTAATTAGATCATGGTTCTTATTTGTACTGTTATTAGATCATGGTGCGGATATATCTGTACCAGATGTTGATGGTAAAACGTCACTGTATTGGGCAGCTCAGGTATGTACTGTTATTAGATCATGGTACAGATATACTGTACCAGATGACGTAAAATCACTACAAAGGGAACCACGTTGCGGATATACTATATCAGATACAGTAAAAGACCACTATATTGGACAGCTCAGGAATGTACTGTTATTAGGTGATGGTGCAGATATACTGTACCAGATGACAGTAAAACACCCCTTCATTGGGCAGCTCAGGCTATTATTGTTATTAAACAGAAGGTTGACGGTTAAACACCACTACATAGGACAGTTCAGTTATTTACCAGTAACTTTTCTCGTATATTGCAAAACACATAGAACAACTAACTAATTATGGTAATAAGGTACGATGTTTATTTTTGCACCCTTTTCTATACATCCAGAAATTTGGCAACTGTTTGGTACAATATTTTTTTCCTATATACAATATAGTCAGCGTGTCAGCCTGGCGAATTGTGAGGGTCCTCATGGGGGGTCCTAGGAATCAAATAATCATTAAATTTTTGCCTTGGTAATCAAATAATCATTTAATTATTACCTTGGTAATCAATAATTTTTTGGCTTAGTAAAAAAATATATAAAAATGCAAGCTAATAATCAAATAATCATTAAATAAATGCCCTCGTAATCAAATAATCATTAAAAAAATGCCCTGATAATCAGGTAATCAAGAAACCCATGAGAGGCCTCAATTGTTCAGAATTTTATTAGGGTCGATTCAATAAATGGTATCCCCCGTCTGACCTTCTTGACGGGGTCAAATAGCGTGATGTTGAGACTGATTTGTTGTTGTTTCCATATCAATATCTGACAGTTTCTTTGTAAAAAGATGACAAAATGCTACATTGTGTATGAATCTACCGGGTGTTTAGTCCATTTCCTTTCACATATTCTGACAATGTGTTTGCTTTAAAACAAAGGCTGATAAAAGATATACAGGTGAGGACAGATGTAAAAAGCACCTTTTTAGCTCACCTGGCCTATCCATCGTCGTCCGTCAACAATCTCAAAAATCTTCTCTGAAAATGCTGAGACAATTGTAATCAAACTTGGCCTAAAGCATAGCAAGGGTATGTAGTTTTAAAATTGTGTTCGATTAGTCCGAAGACCAAACAACATGGCTGCTGATACTAAAAATAGAGCAGTGCTCAAGGTCCCCCGCCTTAGAGTTGTATGTTAGATGAATGGAGTTTTTTTACTTGTTGCCAGCTTTGAGTGCAATATCCTCAAAAACTGAAAGATACAACAAAAATTTGTTGGCATTTTCATGAAAGCATTCAAGGAAAGGAATCCAACGGGGAAAATCCCATCGCATTGGATAATAAGCAAGGGATACTCAAGTTATCATCCGGAAACGACTTCCGGAATGACGGAATTCCTTTTACCTGAAAAACGGTACAAGATGAAAAAAAATGTTTGGGGAGAGTTTTATTGCATTTTTCACGAGGAAGCATTTGCAAAAAACCCCATCAAAATCCGATGAAAAATTAAAAAAAAATTTTTTGGCACCCCCACCCCCAACCTTTGACCCCAATTATCTTGAAAACGGTAAGAGATACCAGAAATCTGTTGGTATTTGTATGAAAGCATTCATTGAGAGGAATCTAATGGAAAAAATTCCATCGAAATCGGATAAAAAATAAAAATTTCCCACAAGGACCAAATTTTGGTGCAATAAATTCTATTTTTAGAAATTGTGACCTTGACCTTTGACCTACTGACCCCAAAATCAATAGGGTTCTTGCCCTTTCCTATTCCTTCCATCTGTATAAGTTTTGTTTCAATCCGGCAAGGGATACTCAAGTAATCATCCGGAAACGACATCCGGAACCCCCCCCACCAACACCTTTGACCCCAATTATCTTGAAAACGGTACGAGATACCAGAAATCTGCTGGCATATGTATGAAAGCATTCATTGAGAGGAATCTAATGGAAAAATCCCATCGAAATCGGATAAAAAATAAAAATTTCCCACACGGACCAAATTTTGGTGCAATAAATTCTATTTTTAGAAATTGTGACCTTGACCTTTGACCTACTGACCCGTAAATCAATAGGGTTCTTGCCCTTCCCTATTCCTTCCATCTGTATAAGTTTTGTTTCAATTGGGCAAGGGATACTCAAGTTATCATCCGGAAACGACATCTGGAATGACGGAATGACGGAAAGGCGAATTCTATAGTCCCCTGCTTTCGCGAAAGGCGGGGGACAAAAATAGAATATAGGGGTAAATTGCTGATTTTTCAAATATCTCAAAAACGTTACAGATATCAAAAATCTGACGGGATAACAGTGATCAGCATAGCAAGGTCTACCTGCCCTGCAATTTTGAAGAAAATCCGAAAACCCTTCTTGGAGTTATTGCCCTTTTCCCGTAAAATTTTCAAAATTTGTGCATTTTGTATTTCAAAAAGTGTAACAGATAGAAGCTAAGTTTAATAGCAAAAAGGTTCAACATATCAAGATCTACCCGTACCCTGAAATTTTGAAGAAAATCCAAAAACCTTTGTAGGAATTATTGCTTTTTTTCATGAAATTTTCAAAATTTTAATTTTTTCGTTTTCTATTTCCAAAACAATAGAAGATGACAGTTAAGTGTAAACTGATAAAATGTTTGCTATGCTGTGTGGACTTCAAAACTGGTGTTGAAAATTGTTCGTTGACCGCCATTTTCAAAATGGCCGCCAAAAAAGGCGGGAAAATTCAACATTGTTCAAATTCAATAAAATTTGGATTCCAAATAGGTATTGGTGTTGCAACTTCAAAACTGATGTAAAAAAATGTTTGTTGACCACCATTTTAAAAAATGGCCGCCAAAAAAGGCGGAAATTCTCAACATTGTCAGATTTCAATGAAAGTTGGTTTCGAAATAGATATAGATTTTGCAACTTCAAAACCGGTGTTGAAAAGTGTTCCTTGACCATCATTTTCTAAATGGTCGCCAAACAAAAAGCGGAAATATTCAACATTGCCCGATTTCAACGAAAGCTGGTTTCCAAATAGATATTAATGTTGCAACTTCAAAACTGGATTTGAAAATTGTTCGTTGACCGCCATTTTCGAAATGGCCGCCAAAAAGTCAGGAAAATACAACATTGTCCGATTTCAATGAAACTTGCTATCCAAATAGATATTGATGTCGAAACTTCAAAACTGATGTTAGAATTTGTTCGCTTTATACAGCCATTTTCAGAATGGCTGCCATAAAAGGCGGGAAAATCAATATTGTCCGATTTCAATGAAATTTGGCATCCAAGTGGATACTGATGTTGCGACTTCAAAACGGTGTTGAAAATTGTTCGTTGACTGCCATTTTCAAAATGACCGCCATAAAAGGTGGGAAAATTCAACATTGTCCGATTTCAATGAAGTTTGGTTTCTAAATAGATATTGATATGTTGGGACTTCAAAACCGGGTTTGAAATTTGTTTGTTGACCACCATTTTAAAATGGCCACAAAAAGGCGGGAAAATTCAGCATAGTCTGATTTCAATGACATTTGGTTTCCAAATAGATATTGATGTCGTAACTTATAAATATGGTGTTGAAAATTGTCGTTGATCGCAATTCACAAAATGATATCTCGACTTCAAAACTGGTGTCGAAAGTTGTCCTTAGCAAGAACGTTTTTGTCAACAAAGAAATATAGTAAAAGATGATCAGACTTAAAATACAGTTCAAGATATTGGTGGTGTTCGAACTACCAAAGTTTGAGAGACTGAAGTTCAACTGTATAACAATATGAGCTTGATTGTGGCAACTGAAAGCCAGGTGAGCGGTACAGGCTCCTGGGAGCCTCTGGTTGTTATAATGTTTTGAAACCGATGGTTCATACCTTGTTTCAACATTATTAGCTCACCTGGCCTAAAAGGCCAAGTGAGCTTTTGCCATCACTTTTCGTCCGTCGTCCGTCCGTCAACAATTTAAAAAATCTTCTCCTCTGAAACTGCTGGGCGAATTGTAACCAAACTTGGCCTGAATCATCACCAGGGTATGGAGTTTCAAAATTATGTTCGATTAGTCCGAGGGTCAAACAACATGGCTGCTGTTACTAAAAATAGAACATAGGGGTAAATTGCTGTATTTTGCAAATAACTCTAAAACCGTTACAGATATCAAAAATCTGACGGGATAAAAATGATCAGCATGGCAAGATCTACCAGCCCTGCAATTTTGAAGAAAACCTGAAAACCCATCTTAGAGTTATTGCCCTTTTTCCGTAAAATTTTCAAAATTTTGATATTTTTTATTTTTTATCAAAAAAACTATAACAGATAGAGGTCAACTCTTAATTGATAAAATGTCCAGCATATCAAGATCTATCCACCCTGAAATTTTGAAGAAAATCAGAAACCCTTTGTAGGAGTTATTGCCCTTTTTTCACCAATTTTTTTAATTTTTTGTATTTTTCGTCTTTTATTTCCAAAACTATAGAAGATGAAGGTTAAGTGTAAATTGATGAAATGTTTGCCATGCTGTGGCGACTTCAAAACTGGTGTTGAAAATTGTTTGTTGATCGCCATTTTCAAAATGGCCGCCAAAAAAGGCGGGAAAATTCAACATTGTCCGATTTCAATGAAATTTGGTTTCCAAATAGGTATTGATGTGGCAACTTCAAAACTGATGTTAAAAATTGTTCATTGACTGCCATCTTCAAAATGGCTGACAAAAAAGGTGGGAAAATTCAACATTTTCTGATTTCAATGAAATTTGGTTTCCTAATAGATATTGATGTTGCGACTTGAAAATTGTACATTGACCGCCATTTTCAAAATGACCACCAAATAAGGCGGGAAAATTCAACATTGTCTGACTTCAGTAAAACTTTGTTTCAAAATAGATATTGATTTTGCGACTTTATGGTGTTAAAAATTGTTGTTGACCGCCATTTACATAATGATGTCTCGACTTCAAAACTGGTGTCAAAAGTGGTCGTTAGCAAGAATGTTTTTGTCAAAAAAGTCCAACAAAGACATATAGTAAAACATGATAAGACTTTAAATACAGTTCAAAAATTGGTTGAGTTTGAGCTACCAAAGTTAGAGAGACTGAAGTTTAACTGTATAACTTACAATGTTAGCTTGATTGTGGCAAATGAAAACCAGGTGAGCAATACAGGCTCCTGGGAGCCTCTGGTCTATTAGTATAGCATGTTCCTCTACTGACGAATGTATTGAAAATCGGGTGAAAAATGCACCTACGTGTCTCCGTCTGTGCAGAACAATCCCTTACTTCTAAAGAATTCATAGAAAACACCTGCCAATATGTTCAGAAATAACTTATTTTCATTATAAGCTGAAAATTTATAGATAATATTATGTTAAGATGTGTCTCTATTTTGAGTAAGAAGGAAAGGTCGATGTGGATTCTAATCACACCTTCAAGAAGATGGCTTAACTCATTATTAAATTTATATACTGGACCATACAAAGAAAAAACTATTACCCATAACTTGAAGTCATCACTACAGAAGTTTTGCGGTCGACATCGCGGTCTTGTTGATCGCTATGGGATATCTGTTTCCCAGACGATAACATATATTTCTCTTTGCCACTAAGTTTGTTTTTCCTCTGATTTGACTTTACTACAGGAGTTCAACACTGCGAAGTAGGAGATTCTCACTCTACCGGTGGACCTGATCTCACGCATGGTTCTTTTATTGGGTCTTTGTTGTTCATTTTTGTAGGTGTGTGTGTCTTCATTTTTCTTCTCTGTGCCGTGCTCATGTTATGTCTTTGTTTCTTTGTCTTTCCGTTTGCCATTGCCCTTGGATTGTTCGTTTTAGACTGACGGTTCGGTTCTCACTTACTTTGATACATCTTGAATGAACAGATAATATGTACATGTACATGGGACAAAATCCCTACAAATACATGGAAAGGTTAAGCAAATGTGTTGCTCCTCTTCATTTTGAAGTCTCTTTAATGCCCTCAACAAGAGCAATCACTCATACTTAATGGTAAGCTCAAGACGTCGTCTAGCACCGACTTGAGTCGACTCCATTTGTTAGATGTCGTCTAGCACCGACTTGAGTCGAATCCATTTGTTAGACGTCGAACAACGCTACATCTTTTGGTCAACAAAAATAAAATCCGTTTCATAGGTCAAGTTAATGTCCTCTCCCAAATAAATGATTTGAGTACCGATCAAATTATTCAAGCAGGCGTCACCACAGATCTTATTTAAATTTTGAATTTGAGTATTTTGTAAATTACTCAGTTTTTTAATCTGTTTTATACATAAAGTTGAAATAAGATGTCTCCGTCATGAAAACTGTCTCATTGATCAAGTTGCTTCATCTCTGCTGAAAATCATGAATGGAACCAGTTTCATGTTCATGTGAAATTCTATTCAAATAAGAAAGCTACAAAAAATGTTTGTTAGTAATATCATAGAAAAACACTGAAACAAATAAATTGCGCAGTGAACATTTAAATAATAAAAATTAATTTGAATTATCTCATATCTTAACATCTTTGAAAAAGAAGTTGCACAAAGTTGCTTTGATTTACACATATCATATTTATACTTAGTATATCTGTATCTTACAGAACGGCAGTAGTGATTGTTGTCGTTTAATACTTCAAGATATAACAGGTGGTACCTTAACTAACTGTAAAGATTATTCTGGAAAATGTGCATTACATTACGCTGCAGCTGCTGGAAATGCTGAAGTCATAAAACTGCTTGCAGACATTGAAATGACAGACTTGGAGTGTGAAGACCCCGATGACAGGTAAGTTGACAACATAATTTTTAGGGTGTTTATTTTCTCTTTCAACAAAAAGTGAATGTGATAGTTTTCAGACAAAATACAAGTGGCATGAGGTAACTACTGGTTAACATTTGACTTATACGTAATGTACCAATTCCGTATAATTCTGTAGGTTGTCATTATTACCAAGATTATACAGATATTTTGTATATGCCTGCAAAGTGTTTTTCATGTACATATACACCACATGTTAAAAAAACAAATACATCAAGAACATACTAATAACATTGCCTAAATTATATTTTGCTTCTTGCAAAAAATACTTGTTTGCTTTATTGATAATGTATACAGATGGGTTATTTTTTATTGGATAACACATGTTTTATATTTATAGGACACCATTGCACTGGGCTGCCGCTATGGGTCATAAGGATTGTGTATCAATACTGCTCAAGTTTGGAGTAAAACCAAACCCTGTAGACGCTGACGGTGCTACACCTTTAGACTATACACGCCAAACTGGTCATAAAGGTATATTACATAAAAATCGACAAGAAAATGAATTATGAATAAGTTTACTTGATCTGAAATATTCTCGTCTTTTCTACTACGTTTTCTAAGTTGCAGTGCATGCATGTCACTGTCTGATAGACAACTCACCTACGAAGATGCATAATTATACCCCACGCAACGAAGTTGCGGAGGGTATATAGTTTTTGACTGGTCCGTCAGTCCGTCCGTCCGTCAGTCCGTCCGTCTGTCATCGAGTGGGTACACCATTTGTCCGGATAACTCCTCCTATAGTTTTTAAGCTAGGAAGTTTTTAATTTGCAGATTGATTGTTCACATATCAAAGATATGCATACTACTTGGATTTTGATTTTTGATAATTTTTCGGGAAACTGCACATTGTTGAACTTTGTCATTTTTATGCATTATATTGCATATAGGGTACACCATTTGTCCGGATAACTCCTCCTACAGTTTTTAAGCTAGGAAGTTTTTATTTTGCAGGTTGATTGTGCACATATCAAATATTTGCATACTACTTAGATTTTGATTTTTGGTAATTTTTCAGGAAACTGCACATTGTTGAACTTTGTCATTTTTATGCATTATATTGCATATAGGGTACACCATTTGTCCGGATAACTCCTCCTACAGTTTTTAAGATATTTTACACGATGATTGTGCATCTGTAATTTTTGATAATTTTTAGATAATGCAGGATTATCCGATATGTGGGGGCGTGGGGTATGTGAGCTTGCTCACTAAGGTTCTTTAATTTATATAGAAAGGATGAAATAAGTTACACCAAAATTTATTAGTAAAAACACATTCAGCAATCATATATTATTAAATACAAACGCTGCTGTAACTTTAGATTTTGCAGAAGACAATTTTGATAACTTAGATCGAATAAAATTTTAACAAAATTTTTGGAAGACCCAGAATTCAAAAGATGCGTTAAAAGTGGATAAAGAACCAATGGCCAATTACATGTATATGGAAACCAAAACC
>MJUU01035820.1:9819-21091 GCA_002080025.1 Modiolus philippinarum | reverse complement strand
CAAAAATTACGATTTTTTGTTTGTCACCGGCTTCGTCCTCGTAGTCGAGGTCTTCAACTTTACCATTAGATAGTTGTAATAAATCTTCCAGAGACACACCTAGTTTTTCCGCTATTTCCTCGAATCTTTGAATTAGTTCCTTATAGTAATGTTGTTCTAAGTTCTTTGCGTAAAGAATAATTTTGTCGTAATACAATAAGGGTTTAAATAAAAGGTGCATTAGCAAATTCGTCTTGCCCGACCCGGACGGGCCCACGGCGAGTAAGCGGAAGTAATCACTCGGCATATTTTTTACTCCTTGTATTGTTTTAAAATTATTCGTATTAGACTTTTCTGAAAAATATACGGGAATCGTTGTCATTTTTTATAACCCGAATATTTATTAGATGAAAAATTATGAGTGTATTTCAGGTAGGAGGGTGCATAACCGTTATGGCAAGTAATAATGTTTGACTTTTATAATAAAACATAGGTAATCAACGATTACAAAGTTCGCCTCGTTATGGCATATTGTTTGAAATTGATGGTTTGTCTGTTTAATTGCAATGTCGAAAAATATCAAAAGTCAATGGTTTGCTTTAATGCTAATATATTTTTTTTACCTGCCGATATGTTAACATGTTTACGTCATCCTATGACTGATAGTTATCGAAGTATCAAATACTGAATAGTGGTTATTTTCCTAGGTCCAATAAACTTTTACATATTTCATAAAAAGAATTTCAAATTTCATGTACCGGTACAAAACAAAATATAGAAGTTACAGTAAATTTAGTTTCTGCAAAATGCTATTTCAACAACTTATGTCTCTTCAGTGCAGATCAAACTCTAACATTGGAAGATAAAAACCCAAAATTTGTAAAATGTGATAGAAAACAAATAGCCAAAAATATCCACATGAAAACCAAAAACAGCTAAGGATTGATCTTTGCACAATTGAAATACTCCTTAGTTTTGAACAAAATTTCGTCAGATTAAGATATTGCAAAATTCCCAATAAAGTAAGTTTTCAGGTCAGCATCGAAGCAATAAATACTGGTGAATACCCTCAAGGAATAACAATCCACCAGCAGAGTTATTGACCCAGTGGTAGTTAATATCGAAATACAAAAGTTACAGTAAATTTAGTTTTTGCGATTGAAAAGAATTCAAGTATATCTTTTTTTTAATTTTAGTTCATCAATTGGGAAATTTAAAACCCTCAAAAATAACCAACTATACAGTTTGCAAAGATGACATGAATGCAAAATACTAACCTAGTAATTCCTGATAACTTTGTTCTGTGACATCTGTCATTTTCAATTTGTAATTATTGCAATCCATTGGAATCTTTCAAGTTTTTTGTAGAAATGTCCAATCATTTTTCATTTTCTGTCCACCAGCAATAGGAGTTCATACATGGTTTCAAATTTACAGTACTTCACAATTAAAACTGCCTATTTACAATATTTACAGCAGTTCTTTAAAATAATCTAATTATTGTTGCTAATGGAAACCACAATAGGTTTGTGGTCTGAAAAATGAGATTCCAATACTTGGCAAGAATATGACAGATGTCCACTGTTAGTAGTATATACGTGGTCCAGTAAGGTATTATAGTCAGTTGTTGGTTCAACAATATTCTGCTTAAACATACATAGATCTGATGTAATCTTGTGTTGATTTGACAGTAAATTTATGTTGAAATCTCCAAGTATCACATTTGGATGGATACTCTTAAGTTCTTCTAAAGCATCATTGAGGAAGAAATAAGAAGATTTTGGTGATGAATATAATACTGTTAATTTGAATCCATTTTGTAATTGTGGTACATTCAATGTTAATGTAGTGTATTCAATCATATTATCATGATGGTTGTCTTTTCTGCGTCTTATTTTGTGGGTAAAAGTGGGCTGTAATCCATCTTTAACATATATGGCAATGCCATAATTGGATCTTGTGTTTCCGCTGTGAATAGTACTGTCAAAGCGATGAATATTGTAACCTGCTATACTAAAGTTAGCATTTTCATCATTTGTCTGTAGCCTTGTTTCTACATAGCATCTGATATCTGTTGAAACAAGTTCAGCATCTTTTGCTATATCCAGGAAGTGCTTATGAAGTGAACGTACATTTTGAAAATAAGCTGTGAAATGTTCATCATTTGGTCTAATGGATTCATAAATTGTTTTTAATTCCATTTCAGTCTGCAGTCTTTGCATTTCTTTTGCAACTCTTTTGTCGATATGTATTTTTGACTCATTCAGATTCCTGATGTGTAAACATTGTATGTTTTTAACTCGACTTAGGGCTACGTAGTGTGAATTGGGGAAACAAGACCCAGTAAAATCAACTACAGCTGAATTCATAGTATCTCCTTGGCACCTATGACAACTCTTTGCAGCTGCTGAACGTATTGGAAATTGTTCTCTAATTACTTGGACTGTTTTATAACGGCCAACCATAAATGCTCTTTTTATTCTGCAAATTGGTGTCCAACTGTTTTGAATTTCATGTCTCTTTAATTTTTTGTTGTTGGTGCGACAGTTTTTACCAATGTATTGGTCATCAAACAATACCCATATAACTTCATACTCTTTTGAACCACCAGTAGCTGCCATTATAACACAGGATGTACCATTTGATATACCATCATCAACGTCAACATTACATGATACTTCACATCTCATTCCTATTGATACTTTTAATTCAAATGAAAGGCCCATGGTCTTGCTTACATCAGTTGGAATACTATTTCTGACTTTTTCCTTTATTTCATTTGACACATCTCCTATTACATTGTCTATGGCTTTACACTGGAGTTTCAGGTTCTGAGACTGCTGAAAAATGTTTTCATTGAAATTATCAACTAATTTGTTTTGGAGAAAGATGTGTGGAATTAACAATGGATAGCTTGCATTTGTCAGATCTGTATTAGTCTCTCTAGTTTTCAGTGGCTGAATATCAGCCTTTGTATGCTTGCATTCTCTAAGTCGATTGAGCAGTAAAGCAAATTCAGCACAGTCCTTCTGCCTCATTATCATATTCAAACAGTATATTTTGAAATTGTCTGTCCATAGATTTGCAGCTAAAGGACCATAATTGTCTGTTAGATTCTGAAAAATCCATCCATCGAAAACTGGTTTTAACTGGTATAGATCTCCCACAGCTAATACTGATATTCCTCCAAATATATTTGATGATCCTGTAATTTGCTGAAGTCGTTGATGAATGTACTGTAACATTTTGTTTCCTACCATGGATATTTCATCTATAATGATCATTTTTACGTCTTGAAATTTGCATCTTAGAGAATGCAAATGGTCGCTTGATAATGGTTTATAATTAAGTCCTTGACTGGCTGGTATTTTGAAAAGGTTATGTAAGGTATTACCATGTATAAGGTAAGCTGCTTTACCTGTTGGTGCTGCAAGTAGAACTTTTATATTATCTGGGTTGCTGTTTGGAGTTGAGTTGTAGAATCTGACTAAGCCTTCGTATAAACATTTCACAACAACAGTTTTCCCAACACCTGCTCCCCCTGTTAGAAATGTGTATTTTGGTTCATCCTCAGTTTTGGCAATGTGCAGCATGTGATTGAAAAATTGTCTCTGTTCTTTGTTGAGTGATTAGACTAGACTGTAATATTCTTCATCCTTCATATAGTTTGTCATGATACTTGAAGAGTCTGCTGTAGATTCAACCAGATCTGAGTAGGACTCGAAAGAAGATGGTGGAATATATGTTGGAAATTCTTCTGTATCCTTCTGGCCTTCCTCAATGTCATTTCTTTCCAGTGCTTGAGTTGTTGGTGCCACTGTGTCCCACTCTTCTTCTAGAATATCCTCATCTGCATTTTTAGAGCCTCCATTGCTGTATCTATAACATATGAATGGTGATTGTATTTTTTCATTGTTTCTTGAATATCAGATGAAGAAAGAAGTTCCAAAAATCTGTCTTGATAAGAGTAATGCTGGCCAATAATTTGGTCCTCTTGTCTCCATGGATGGAATAGCATCAAAGTTTCTCTGAAAAAATTCTCTGGGTCATTTTTCTGGTTGTATCTTACATATCTAATAACTGCCTGAGTTTTTCTGCTTTTAATTATAATTCCATCTGCTGTCATGTATGATTTACCATTTGAGGAATCCGTTTTATCTTCTGGTATTTTGTTCTTGGTGCTTTGATTCAACTTTTTGTCATAGACTCTTCTATAAAGGGAAATAAAATCTGCTAAGCAAATGTTTTCCAACTGACGGGGTCTGTTTTCATAGTGTTCTATCATGCTTGTTTGTTCAACATCAGTTGAGTCATCTGGCATACTTTCTAGATATTTGAAGCTTTTTAACATGGTAACTCTCTCTTCCTGTGGGGATGTGTTTATAAAAATTACTTCTCTCGATGATTTTCTCAGCGGCATTTGAAGTATGAAATAGACAGCTTCTTGAGCAGATACCTCCACATGTGTTAGAAACTGGTGTCCAACTGATCTAATTTGCTTTCTTATATCATCATTTCCTATCCTGGCCTCTTTAGTCGCTTCATATAGAAGATTGCTCATACCACGTTGTGCTTTTGCAATGTAGCTGACGATATACGTGGCACAAGCATAGGCATTTAAAACATATTGTAGGTCCATATTGGCTCTCCAACATTGCAATAGAGTCTTATTATAATTGTTCACCCGGATTTCATTTAAAGATCTTTTCATGAACATTGTTTTGGTTGATATTGATGACTGTACAGCTTTGATGTAATCCGATTCTGTAATACTTAGTTCGTTCAAAAAGTCAATAAATTCCATATCCTTTCCTTGGTTCATTTTGTTCAACTTCTCCTTTATCTTTTTCCAGTATACTTTGTGCTTTTTTTTCTGTGATTCTGCCATGTCATCTGGCAAAGGATGCAAAATGCAGGTTTTCTTCATAGGAGGCTGTGGGAAATTAAATCGGCAGTCATTTTTATTTTTCTTCTTGCAAGATCTTCCATGGGCATGTAACTGATAGGTAACAAGGCTTTCTATTTCTGGATCTTTAGTACAACATATAAACTTGTTGATAAAATTGGACACAGCAGTCTCACTTTCATCTGTTCCATCTAGTTTTGGAGCATTTTCCACCCATAATAGCATGTGGATATGTGGAGAGCCACGCATCTGGAATTCTACTTTGTAGAAAAAGTCAAGTACTTTTCCGATTGGATTCAAAGAATTCTTGAGTACTCTATGAATAAATTTCTGGACTTGATGATCAAAATGCCTACTGCAGGTCACAGGATCTTGGCTAATCAATCTTGATTTTTCATAAAAATTTAAGTTAGCAACTTCCTCTTTTGTGTATTCCTTTTTGTTGACAGTTCTCCCAAGAATTTGAAGAAGATGGTTCCAATGTGTTTCTGCTGATGAAAATGATGCAAAAAAAGTGGGCAAAACCAAGTTGTCGAATCAGTGCAAAAATGTCCCCTTTAGCTTGTTCCCAGTAAGGTGGTGAACCTCTTAGATCCCGAAATACTCTGTAACCTTCATCTAATCTGCATAATTTTTTTACATTTTCTTCATTTTTCAAGTAGCCTGCTGTTACTGGTTTCTTCCCTTCTTTTTTCTCAAACAAAGGTTGGATTAATCAATGATCTGCTTTGTCTGAAGTTTTTTTAACTTGAAAAACATATTTGGAAGATGTCCTGCAACTCTTCTGTCTTGGTGTCTTAGCTCCAGTTTACATATATCACTATATGATATATTAACAGATCTTTCTTTGTTTTCAGGTCGGGACTGTCCACAAAATATGGTTGGAAAACTCAGTTCCTCTGCATTTTTGTCTAGGAATATATTTACTGGTGAATTTCCTTCTGCAGGAGCAAATGATAATATCTGATGTGTTTCTGATGTAAGATCTGTTGGATGTAGCAGTGTGTCCAAAGTACCACATGGAGCATCTTCCTCTGCAACTTCATTCCATACGTCATCAGAATCCTTCTCATATTTGGGATCAGCAATCTTGATATTCTTTCCTTGGGCATCCTCAATAATTTGGTTTTTTGCAGTCCAGTTGTTATCAATTTTAATATTTTCATTTTTGTATAAGTCGCCTGTGTCAATCAGATATTATAGTGCTGTTAAAACTCTTTTAGGTCTAATACTTTGGAACTCAACATGGTGTTTGTAAGATAGTTTTCTCTTGAGCTTTATCGGAATACACAAATCTTCATGGACTTGACGAGGCAGCTGGGATACAGTAGTATTAATATTTGATGGAACGTTGACAACATTTCCATGAAGACTAAGTTGCTGTCCTCTAGGTAATTCATGTAACTGCATGAATGGTATACGAGGTGATATAAGTCTCTCCTCTGTGTTTGTCAAATTTAATACATCTGGTTTGGCTGGAAATTTGACATTATTAGCTTTTGAACAGGATGGAAGTTTCTTTTGTTTCAAATTATTGAGACATGTTCTACAAATCCATTCCTTTTTGTCAGCACTCAAAGTACCATTTTTCAGCCAAAGACTGGTCAAAGATTTTACTGTTTGACACCATCTGTACACTGTCTCTGTACCACAGCTGATCACAACATGTGCATGTATAATCTGGCCCCTTTTCTACTGTCTTATGAAAATGTTCAATAAGTCTTTTTACTGATCCTCTTATTCGATTTCTATTCTGTTGTATCTCCTTCAAGCGAAACTGGTGACTTAGCCTAAGAATAGCTTTTCGTTGTTGATCTTTCAATTTATATCTCTGCAATTTTCGTCGAGAATTTTCTTTCTGTACATAAGTTTTATCTTTTCTGAGTAATTGTTTGCGATGTCTATCTCTTGCATGGTATTGTGAAGATTTCCGAAGTTTATATTCCTTTTCTACATAGCTGCTGTCTCTTCGCAGCAATCGTTTTCTCTTCTTATCTCTTAATAGGTGTTGTGGAGTTTTTCTAAGTAAATTTTCGCTTTCTTGAAAACTGCTGTTTTTTCGTAGCAACTGTTTTCTCTTCTTATCTCTTAACAGGTGTTGTGGAGTTTTTCTAAGTAAATTTTCGATTTCTTGAAAGCTTCTGTTTTTTCGTTGCAATTGTTTTCTCTTTTTATCTTTAATTTGATGTTGTGGTGCTTTTCTAAGTAAATTGTCATTATTTCTGAAGGTGTAGTCTCTTCTTAGTGACTGCTTTCTTTCCCTGTCTTTAGCCTTCTTCTGTTTTATTGTTCGTCTTATATTTTCTTGTTGTCTATAATATGTCTTTGTACGAAGCATCTGCTTCCTTATTCGATCTTGCTCTTTCCTCCTATCAGATGGTATTGTATGTTGATATTGTTGTTGATTCACGCATTTGTTTAAACAATCCATATTTTTACTTTTTGCATTCTGTATGAATATCTCTTTTAAAACGTTTGTGTTTTTCATTTTACTCTCTATGTACTGACCAGATGTCGTTGTTGATAATACGATTTCAAAATGGTTTAAATTTGTATGATTGAGATAAACACCTAGTTTGTTTACTTGTAACTTTCTATCTAAGAGTCTTCCTGATGTTTTTGACCAAGTCCATTCATTTCCATATTTGGTATAGTTATAAACATCTGTCTTTAACATATGTGCTGAAGCGAAGATTTCTGTTTGAGTTGCCCATGTTCCTGATCTATCCATTTTACTTTGCTGAATGTAGGTGCTCAAGGGTTTATTTCCTACTAAGGTACTGAATGTTGTTGAATGACTTTTCATATAGTTCAAAACTAAATTTCTGATGCTTAAATGGGATGCTTCATCTCCAGTAATGAGAAAAGACAAAGCCCGAAAATAGCAATTTCCATCTGCAGTAATGGATTGAATTTTCACTGGTTTTCCGGCATCTCTAAGTGATGTTGGAAACGAATGTCCTTTGTGGAAAGGTAGTGACAACAAAGTGCACATCTCAATCTGCCAACTCATATCAATTGGTTTAAACTGGTATGTGTTTTTTGCATCGACTTGAAGGGTAGGCTGTTTTGTGGATGTTGAGTCCAATTTTTTTTCTCGAGAAGAATTACCTATCACTGGTATCTTTTGTTTGTCTAGGGTTGTCAATTCATTATTATGAACTTCTGATTTCCTTCTTTGAAAACCAGTGTCATCCTGAATTCTAAATCTCTTTATCTCTGGATGATGTAAAGACTGTTCAAGTTCAGTTACAATTGATTTTTTTCTATCTTTGCAATTGGCATTAATTGTTTCAATGTTGACTTTAGTTTGGTTATGTCCAGCACATTTATGATTGCTTAGATTCTTAATTGAACTGAATATGTGACAACATCCAGTGCAGAAAGTACAATGATGAGTAGATAATCTTTTAGCTGATGAATAAGTTTTTCTACATTTTTGACACATAAGAGATTCCTGTGTCAAACATTTATGGTCTCTGTAATATTGAGCCCTGGAAAAACATTTTTTACAGACATCACAAAAGAGGCAGGTATGCTTTTGCAGGGTATGTTGTGTCTTAAAATCTCTTCCAGATGTATTACAGGTGTACATACATGTATTTCCATTCATGATATGGGCTCCTTTATTTCCAAGCATAAAGTCTCTATTTCTCAGACCTGAAATTAAATATTCATCACTAAATGATTTGTTACTATGGAAATGTACCCATTATTCAAATGAATTGCATACAATTTTTTTTAGTTAACTTGGTAATCATGTTAATATTATACATGTATGTAGTATGATATTAATTAAGCCATTGATGATAATATATATATGAATAAGCTTTATAATGAGTAATGATAATATTTGAATCAAACAATGATTTGTTAAAGAATCTTTAGATGATCATCATGATTTCTTATTTCAAACCGTCACACTTTTAAATTGTAATGCTAATGTACTGAAAATAAAAATCAACTTATTCAATATAATATTTATATTTGATATCAAAGAAACCATTTTCCCTTCAACAGTTAATGGATGTTATAAAGTAATGTGACCATGCAGCAAGTTAGCAGTATTTAATACCTACTTGAAAAAAAATGTTAAAATATATTAGAGAATGTTATCTAGAACCAAGATATGGGCATATAACCTTTTTACTTCACCTAAATTTTGAGGAACAAATGTGTTAATATATGTTCAATGTAAGTAAATGTGTAATTAGCATTTATTATTCCTGAAGTAAAGAAACTGTTAAGAAATATTGTCTTTCTTATGAACAAATGTTAATAGGCATGTGCCTTTCACCTCACCTAAACATAAAGAAATATTTCTGAAAAGTTATCCGGAAAAAATTATCCTTGTGGATGTGTTCATATCTAAGGAAGGAAAATTATGTATCATGCTTGCATAATTAGTCTTGAAACATAAATGTGCATCATCAGGATAAAATATTCTTACCGTACCAATTAAATGTTCCTGAAAGGTTGATTTTCTGTTAATAAGAAAACATATTTACAATAATTCCTGAACATGCAAATATTCCATGAGGTTGCAAAACCTAATGGCCTAATTTGATAAAAATACTTTATAGTTCTATATCGCTTATACATTTCTGTATTTTGCCATTGCATCTTGAGCAGTTGTTTACTTATAAATTCAAATGTAAACTGAAGTGCAAGTCACTTTAAGAGAATAGGTGCATGCAATGCAAAGTTAGACAATCCTAAAATAGGTAGTGCCATAGATCTGAATACAAGCATACACTTATGTTAGTCACTCAGGTGGAAAATGTAGGTCAAAATGATAAATTTTGCATAGTTACTGATCTTCCATCAGGGATGCATGCACTTGCAAGGTTAGATGATCCTACCATGTACAGTGACTGAGATCTGAACTCGGACGTAAATTTGAATGTAAGTCACTCAAGCGGAAAATATAGGTCAAAAATATCCTGATTTTGCCGGGATGCTGACCTCCCATCAGAGATGCATGCACATGCAAGGTTAGATGATCCTACCATGTACAGTGACTGAGATCTGAACTCGGACGTAAACTTGAATGTAAGTCACTCAAGCGGAAAATATAGGTCAAAGTGAACTAATTTTGCCTGGATGCTGACCTACCATCAGAGATGCATGCATATGCACAGTTAGATTATCGTACTATGTATAGTAGCTGAGATATGAACTGAAATGTAAATTTGAATGAAAACCACCCAAGCGGAAAATATGGTTCAGAGAGACCTAATTTTCTTGGAGGCTGTGAGTTAGCCCAAGATGCACCTGCATGCAAAGTTTGATGAACCTACACTGCATAGTTACTAAGATATATACCCAAATGCGGACGTGGACACGGACGCGGACGCCGGGGGTACTCCAATAGTCCTCCTCAACTTCGTTGAGGCGAACTAAAAATCAGTTAAAAAAAATGCTTGCATATGATTTGACCAATCTAAAAAAAATGAAAACAAAGGTGTATGGTTTTTACGAAATACTTGATATTCAAGGGGAAATCGTATATTTATATTATCCTTTTAGCAATATATTCGTTATAGAGAGAGTAACTGGTGACGACCTGTCAGAGTTACTAGAAATATATAGGAATCAAAAGTATAGAACCAGATATACACGTCAGTGTTATGTATAACCCGTGTTATGCTTAAACCGCAAGCAACGTAAAAAATGTGAGTGAATTAAGAATCTAGCCCGTTTTACCCGTCTCAACTGTAGTAAATAACAAATCTTACATGTTTATTTATTCTCGTTAGTCCCGTAGATAGTAGTTGATATGGGAAAAAGCCGTAGGTTTTTGAAAACATGTTTTCAAAAACCTACGTCTTTTTCCCATTTCAACTACTTTTTATTTTAGGTAATTTTAATTTCTGCCCTTTGGCTTGGCATTTTTGTTCGGAAAATAATACAAAAAAATAGAAAAAGTGCAAGAACGAGCACTTCGTTTGGTTTATGACAATTATACTCTGTCATATCTTGAACTTCTACAGAAAGCTGGCCTGCCTACTCTACAGAAAGCTGGGCTGCCTGCTCTACGGAAAGCTGGACTGCCTACTCTACAGAAAGCTGGGCTGCCTACTCTACAGAAAGCTTGGCTGCCTACTCTACAGAAAGCTGGACTGCCTACTATACAGAAAGCTGGGCTGCCTACTCTACAGAAAGCTGGACTGCCTACTCTACAGAAAGCTGGGCTGCCTACTCTACAGAAAGCTGGGCTGCCTACTCTACAGATTCACCACATTAGAACTATGGCATTGGAAACATTCAAAATTTAAATGATCTATCCCCCTCTTGTTTAAGTAATTTGGTACATTCAAATTATTCTTTCAGGTACAGTAACATTTTGTACACTCCTAGGGTAAGAACTTCATCCTTTGGCAAAAA
>MJUU01035817.1:56202-67389 GCA_002080025.1 Modiolus philippinarum | reverse complement strand
GGTTTTTCTGGTACGAAAGGTAAATTTAGCCTATTTCAAAGCCTAAGCTACTGCTCTGAAAAATTCATTATCTAAGGCTACGTAGTTTTACTTTTGAGCACACTTGTCATTGTTCCTTATTGCCGATCTGTTATGAAGCCAAAGTTATAAAAAAACCTTCAGGAAGATGGTTGAAACATATAACTAACTTTTTTATTTGGACCCTTCGATATACTGATGGTGTTCTTTCACAAATTACCCATATTACAGAGGGGTATTAACATGTCATATTATTCTTCACACGAATTTCCTTAAATTTGATTGGTTAACCTTAAGGATGGAATTTTAATATACCACCTCTCTGTTGAGTAAACCACCCTTCTGCCGAGTATACCGACCGCTCTTATTGTACAGTGATGTCTTTGACTTTACTTGAAGTAGTAATACAGTCAAGATGTTCAGTATGAAATAGCACATACTGCCTTTAATTTCGGATGGTATACTTGATTATCATACTCAGAAAAGAATATCACCCTCGACTACCGTCTTGGGTGATATACTTCCTTCGTGAAGTAATCTAGTATACCATCCCCAGTCGCAGGCAGTATGTGCATAACATCGCAGTCAATTAGTGTGTGAGGACACTACAGAAAGTAAAATGTGACCTTCATATTAAATACACGTGTCTCCAAATTGACTAAAATGGTCGACTTAAAACTAAAATTTATGAATTAATGATTTAAAATCTCCTGTTTTGAAAAAACTATTCCTTAATAGTAAAATCCTTTTTGTCCCTGCATAAGGTGTTATATTCCTACTTATTTATACGATGATCAACAACAGTCGGAAAACTAACCCTTCAGGGAGACCACAAAAACAGCTTGAAACTAGAATTATGGTTCTATTGATTGTCATCACGAGTTGGTTGACCAATATCACATATGGGTCTCTCAACTGAGACTGACTTGTTTTCTTAAAATCATCAGATCTCATCTAGCACTGATATGTTCAATCTTCGGTATCGTACCTGACTTGACCCTTGCAACCATTTTTGCTTTGATTATATAAATCTATCTTATGGTCATACATGCCAAACAGAAGACGTGATCATGTGATCGAGTCCACAGGTGCTTGAGGACAGGACCCTGTATTCGGCCCCTATGGTCCCTCCCCCTTTTTATAATATTTAATCCATTTTTCAATATTGGCAATTTATTTTTGCTATTTTGTACTAATATAACATATATCTATCGTCAATTTCCTATTCTATTATCAATGTGCATTTCGACATATAGAGCGCTCTATATGTCGAAATGCACATTGATAGTAGAATAGGAAATTGACGATAGATATATGTTATATTAGTACAAAATAGCAAAAATAAATGGCCAATATTGAAAAATGGATTAAATATTATAAAAAGGGGGAGGGACCATAGGGGCCCAATACAGGGTCCTGTCCTCAAGCACCTGTGATCAAGTCCATGTTTTTTTTTGTAGTTGTATTCAATAACGGATTATGCTTCCTATTATTCTTTACTTTAAGTTTTTTTTTATATTTTGTACATGAGGAGATTAAAAAAAAATCTAAATAAGGGGAGGATAATTCAAACCTGATTTCTAATGTCTAAAGTCAAATAAATTCGTATGTAGGTACAAGAAGTAATTAAGATTCTTTTTACAATTTCTTTCGGCTGTATGATTTTTAATATAAGATGCAATGTTATCAAAATAGATTATATTGTATAAAAATATCCTTTACAGCTTAATTTGTGATTATTTTTCCAATTTCTTTTCCTAATCTCCAAAATGTAAAGACATTTAAACTGGTCCGGTGAATATGCCTTCATATTTTAACAACAAATTACTCCCATATCTCTCGTTCACTTTTGAGACGTCAATCAGATGAAAACTGCAATGAATTTAAAATGTTCACCTGAATATGGGGACAAATTTAGACTGTTGTAGATTTAAAAATGATTTTAGTTGTCATTTTATATATAAATTATGCTATTATACCTCACACTAGGTGACTTATTTATCTGTATGTGGTGTAAGATGGACGTCCTGGTTTGAGGTAAGTGTCTCTAAGTTATAATTATCACTGACATTGCTAATTGATTTTATGGAAATATATTAACGATTTTGTTTCTATTGTTTTTGAAACAAATGGAAAGAATTTAAATGAAATACATTTTATAGTGAATTGCCAGCATTCAAGTCCTGTAAAACGTCATGCTGCCCTGAGTTGCTTGAGGTGATGCTTGTCATTTGTCTTTGGTTGTGTTTTGTTGTGGTGCTACCTGGTTTTTGATATTAAAATTTTCAGTAATTGTAGTTGTTTTCTGTGTTTTGATCTTTTTTTTCTAAATTTATGATTAAAATATGAATTAATGCTATTCTGATTTCAATTTTAAGTAATAAATTACAAGACATGGGGTTGATACTAATGAAAAAAGCTTCAATGTTTAAATTCGAAAGGAGATAGATGACCACGGATATCTTTTTAACTTTATATATAGATCTTTGTAGTTACTGGTATGTGGTAACAGTTACAGATTATATATTGTATAGTTGCTAAGCTGGAGTTTGTTTGTGTCATTCAATACTAATTTGTAAAAGTTCTATTAAAAGTTACCCTCCTGTGTTCACCCATTCTTCAACTGACGTTTGAATTATTATATTGAAAGTATTTAAAGCTTTTCAAGTGTTGGTTCATTTGCTATCTAATTTAAAGTGGTTTTTAAACATTCGTATGGTCTATCATAGATATGTGTAAAATAGTTCATACCAAAGGACCTAATTTATACGATCGTGATCAAATATAATTTGATAAATTTAAAAGATACCAAGCAATATGAAAGTACAATTTGAATTTTATTGTAATCATTACATATACAACAGAATACAATATTTCCCTTTGATATTCATTTTGTTTGGAAAACATTCAAAAAATATACTTATGATAAGGAACACAAATTCACTTAAAGTATATAATGAAAAATATACAAAGTTATTTTAAAGGAAACTCATTCTGTGATTTTTTAAAAAAAAACATTGGTAAGATGAATCACAATATCAACTGAGTCTTGCAGACATTCAAATAGATACGATAAAGTTTGGTCAGCCAGACAGCACCTCTTAAAATGCTTTTTCATGAACTACTATTAGTTGTACGTCTTTAAATTGTTTTATTTATTTTTTTATAGTTCCAATCGATGAATTTCAAAACCAATACATGTATTCATATCTACCAATTTGCAAATCAATTTTTAGTCGAAATTATTACAATAAAAACATTTTCGTTTTAACCACTGATTTAATGGAAATTCAAAATAGTAGTCATTTTGATTTGCTAATTGAAGCAAAATAAAAATAAAATTTGATATTTATTTTTATTGATCTGTATAATCTTGTTAATATTTTATAAAGAAAGTTAATTTCTTTGTAACATTAGTACAGTCTTTTTATATCAGATAATAATATTATCCATTGAACACCACTAATGTGTGGAATATTCAGTTTAAAAGATCAGGTCTTAGTCGAAACAAAACTATAACTTTCTTCGTGGGTATATCCAGCAGATATTCTTTTGATATTTAATTAAAATTTCTTTAACACAAACAATTAAAAGTGCAATCACGTGAACACATAAAATTTTCTCAATTAATTTTTAAATAATACTTTTTTTTGAATTTATACAGATTGAGTTCACAATGTCTTTGCATAAAAAAAAAACAAATTGCCCTTAGATATAGATCAATTTAAATAACACGTTACAAATTATGGACAACATCCAAAGAAAATAAAAAGCAAAAAGATATTAAAGATATTTAAACTTTAACAAAATGAAATAAAACAGTAAATTTCTGAAAGAAATAAAGCGTAAAGGTAAAAAAAAAACTTTGGTAGTGGTAGTAATCAGAAGACCTTACACAGTGCGATAATTGACTTGATTTATCGTATGGAAATTGTTAATGCAATGCGATTTACGTCAATTTCGACAACTTATGTCTCTTGAATGTATTTAAAATCAAAACCTTGTTAGGAAAAGAAATCAAAATATGGTTAGACTTTAGAAGAGTACAAATATCCTAAAGACTGTTCATGAGGGAGGTAATTTTAAGTTTTATCAAATTTCTAAATTTTATTTATTGCAAAGCAAGTACTCAATACTTTTTAGTTAAGCTCCAGTATATGAAAATTTTGCTTAAAAGCGTGGGAAAAATTTGTAATAACTGAATTATAAAGATCTGTCTATAAATCAAAGAAAACGTTCAAACAGTCTGTAGTCTATTTGTCAAGAAAACACAAGTTCTAGTGACAAAAAGACAGTTATACTGTATGTGTTAAATAATACCCGGTATCAAGTTATCTATTCATATTTCTTACTAATGTTTATTCAAATATTTAATCAAGAATTATTTCATGAAACAAATATTACCTTGAGAATAACGACAGGTAGATCTTATTGATGTTGCGTGCTGGCATAGGTTCACATAGTACTTAGTTATATGTTAAATTGGAACAAAAGGAATTCTGTCATTTCAGCTTATTTATTAATCTTTGATCTATCAGTATGCATAATGAATTATCTTAAGAGAAACAGAGAAAATATATCTGTTTCAGAAGAGAGATTTGGAAACTTCGGACACGGAAACGTACAATATTCGGAGAGTAAGTTTTAATTTTGTCCGTATCGCTAATTTATGAAAGGACAATTTTGAAATTGGATAGTTTTCCAAAATATCAAATAAAATAGTAATATTGTGTTCAATATAGGTAACAAACTGTTATTTTTGTTGTATTACAGGCTATAAACTTTTCGTTTTGAACTCTACCTATAGACATGCGATCTTGTGGCCATTTCGCCAAGTCATGTCTCTTCACTGCTGATCAAATAATATTTGAAAGATAAAATAAAAAAAACGAAAAAAAAACTTGTATGAAAGCCGGAAGAAAAAAATATTACAAGTTATCAAAACGATTATTTTTTTAACAGAAGGCAAGGAAGAGAAATACACCAATATTTAAGTCTCATAATACATTTAACAAATCACTGCTCTAAGAAATGATGCATTATCCGTCGTGTGAGAAATGATATGGCAAAATTTATAATAGGAACCAGGTCCAGGAACGGGTCAAAATATAATAGCTAAGTGCTAGATCTACTCTAAAATGTGGAGACTAATTGGAGTGTTTAATTGAAGCTTTCTTACATCGATGGAAGAGTAGTTTTCTGGTTAGTAATAAACATTAAATACGAAGTCGACGTATAGTTTTTGTAGCGTCTTTGATTTTCAGTTTTCAAGGATATACATGAAAATGATGTATTGAGTGAAAAAAACATAAAAAATATATGGATTGAAGTTGAAGAACTTAGTTGTTTGTTTTTCATCGTATCTTTTTACAAGATTTTTTATTATAAATTCGGCTTCATAAGAACACCAAAATAAAGCGGGGATTAGATTTGCCCATTAGAATACCGATTGTCTGTATTTGTACCGAAAATCAACACACAAACTCGACAATTATATTGTCAGTCCAGCCTTTTAGTGATCTTCCTCTGTATTTTTCTTATTGGAACCGGTGTATTTTTTTACAAAGAAGAACCTTTTACGCCTTAGACGAGATATTTATACCTGTGTCTTCCATTAGGAAATATTTATTGATGGGAAAATGCATATATCTCAAGTATTGAATAGGTATAGAGAAGGCAAATTAGTTTTTAAGTTTTAACGCTGTGCCCATTTCAGATTTTAACGATGTTGTTTCGAATTTTCAAGAATTCACATCTGATTGACATAACTGGTAGAGAAAACCATTTGCAGTGTTTCTTGGAGTCCTTCTTTAATAGTAGATAAGATTTATATCGAGAGAGAAGGAGGAACGAGGGGGCCCTGCTTGTATTTTTCAATCTATCCTATACATGGAAGGGGGGTTTACGATTGATTCCAAATGAGAAAAAATCTAATCTGTGTAGTTCTTTGTCTTTAATATTTTAATAACAAAATTGATTTATGGAAGTCATTAGTGCCGTAGAATTTCATCGTCAAACGAAGTCCAAATTGAGCTTGAAAATTGCCAAAGAGTGCTTTGAATATTTTGATGACAAGTTGTACACTCTTGTTAGTGCCGGTACCAAGTCCTGCTTTCCTATCATTGTTCAAGTTTGTTTTACATTTGGGTTTTTGTGGCCTGTGGTTGTAATGTTCGACCTTAGTATGTAGAACGGGTCTCTATATAACAAAAAAGATCTTGTTTAATGATGGACAATTATCATTACCACACTTTGTTTCTTATTCTTAAAAGCAACTCAAAAAGTTATTTTAGTAACATATTAAGACGGTTCGAACTTACCAACGTCCTTTATAATTGGTATCTCACTTACCTTACGAACTATATACTGTAAATTTAGCCGTTATTTTCTAACTTCTCAACATTCCACATTTAAAATAAAGTTGAAAAAATCAACATCATGAAATGCATGACAATGGTGCTTCCTACAGGAAAAATTGTCATCAAATAGTTGCAGAAAGCCTGAAAAATAAAACTATTATTCTGATGTTAAATGTTTTAAATCTATATCCCAAGTGACTAATCCGAGTATGTGATACAGTGTAACCTCTGACTCATGAATAGAGACCCTTTTTGTTACTAAAATTTCCCTGGTAATCCTTTTTCAATATTGTCAGTTTGCTAAATTTGTCTTACCTGAAAGTTCTCTAGTTGTCTACATGAATGGTGAATGAAAGAATATGGAGTAAATACACATGAGACAAAGTCTCTACAAATACATGGTAAAAACAAGCAATGGAACAACGCTTTTATTGTTGTTCTTCATTTTGAAGTCACCATGAGGCCTTCAACAATGAGCTTTGTTCATACCTTATATTAAGTTCAAGACGCACCGGTTTGCGCGGAATTCTTTGCTAATTGTCGAACAACGCTACATCCATGTCTGTTTCTGGTCATGGATGCGGGATTGTCAACAAACATAAACAAAGTGACAAAGCGCTCTAACAATCACTAGTGTCTTAAGCTAGTGGACGATTACAACATATAGACAAACACAGGGCTTTCATCAAGTCGATAGTAAGAGAACTTGGCATTAAAAATAGTGAGATGTGGGCACTTTATACAGGTGGTCAGAAATCCATTTCGACATTACAAAAAAATAAAGGCCAAAATTTGAAAGTATGATAGTATATCGATACGAGAAATTCTCTCACGAACTTTTATATAAGATATAATTCAGTTATGTAATTAAACGGTATCGTGTCTTGTCTGTACTGCTGTTTATGTCTCACTTGTTATGGAATTCGTGTTGTTCATTGGAGTTGTATATGTTAAGACTGGATCACGTAAGCTACGCTGCCTTATATATATATATATATATATATATTAAACGTCTAAAAACAGCGACAAACTTGGACATCCTATTTAATCCTAAGGATAAGCATGTAAATATGCTTATACAGGTCTTGAAAAATAAATTATATGCGTCTGAAGTCAAAGCCCAACTTATATATATATATATATATGATCAAATTTAAAATCTTTGTACAGCTGATGTTGCGCCATCTACACCATAAAAACAAATAATGAACAGATATGGACAAAATGTACATGAGACAAAGTCTCTTTCAATACATGGTAACGCTAAGCTATGGAACAAGACTCTTTAATCTGTCGTTCACCTTGAAGTCACAATAAGGCTTTCAATAACGATCTTTGCTCCTATCTAATAGTCAGTTCAAAACTGCTGATATTTGTCAAACAACGCTACATATATGTCTAATAATTCTAGGATGCAGAGTCAATTTACTGGCAAAGTGTTCTTACAATTCCTGTTAACCACAATGAGTCAATTACACGAAGTCTTAACATAGTAAAAATCATAAGGTGTAAGCACTATAACAATAAATGGCCAGTCTACATTTGTCGACACTAAATTTACTTTTGTTGATGAGTAGTTGTGACGTTATCATTATCTTATTATGTAGTACATAATAAACAGTATATTTTTACACATTCGTATAAGTAGTCACATTTGACGCAATATATCGCGTCACACTGCTAGTGTTTTAGTTTTGTGGCGTTTTTGTTCATTTTTGTTTGTTTGTTATGTCTTTGTCATACTGTCTCAATTCTTGTTGCTGTGAATTGCCGTGATTTTGCATTTATGATTTTAGAATTTCTCCCTTTACTTGTTCTTGCTTCGGTGTTCGTTTGCCGATTTATATATAAAGTAAACGTCCCGCTTGGGAACGTATAAGTACATGTGCCATAAATGTCAATATTTGTAAAACTTAATTAGTAGAAAGATTATTGTTACCGTTAAAGTTAATGAACATATTTCTTTACATTGTTATTTACAAAGGCTTTGATCTAATCTACACGTAAACTGAGCTTGCGTTCATTTTTATTAACGGTGAAAGTACATTCTACTAATATCAGCCAACACGGTGAGTTCAGTTTTTGTCTTAAATCTTGATCTTGTTCTTATCTTGTATCAAAGTATTTTCGAAACAAATGTCAAAATGTAGTGTCTTTTTTGGCATGAAATTTATGTAATGTCAACCAATATATGAAAATATATGTACCTACAATTGTATGTTGTTCTATATTGTCTGTATCCCAGTAACATGAGCTAAATGAGGGTTTACCATTTGACCATGCTGTTTACGTAGCGTCACAACTGTAATCTCTACTTCTGCTAGGATCAGATTATGTTACCCATACTTAGGTGATGTGGAAGACAAAGTTCTCACTAAGTAAAAGATAATATATTCTACTTCAGTATCATCCGTTGTAGTAAATGACAAGGATGTTTCTCAATTTTCTCTATTAAAATTATCATATCCTTAAAGCTTTTTGTTGTATTGCATATTTTTTTATTTGTTGAAAAACAATCCTCAATTTTATAATTTTGTAAAGACATTAAAGGAAACAAAAATGAATCAGCCATTTGAGGGAAGTAAAAATAAATATATCAAGCAAACAAAAACCACTGTATATTTTTGTATAAATATTGGTTCTCTTTTATAAGTTCCGGTGGTAAAATATTATTATACAGGTGATGAAATCAAAGCGCAATTGAAAACTAAAACAACTTGTGTAGCATATAGTTCCAGCACCTATTATAATACGAATAGTTCAAAATCTTCAATATACAACTTATTTAAGAACAACATTAAGAGCGTTGACACATTACTTGGTTTTATCATGCATTTGTAGAGACTTTATCTCTTGTGCATTTACTCCATAACCAATGAAGAGATATGGATTAAAGGCAAATGAAACCGAGTTTGTACAAATATATGCTTCACAAAGTAATGGAACAACACTTTTATTGTTTTTATACATCTTGAAGTCACCAATGAGCTTTGCTCATCACACCTCATAGTAAATTCAAGACGACACCTAGTACCGTTTTGAGCGGATTTCAATGCTAGTTGTGGAGCAACGCTGTTCAAGACGTGAAGATGTACTTCTCATTTTTTTATATTATTAAAAAAACACGTGGGATGTTCCCTAAAAATCACTGGCATCGTTACCCGAAAAAAGAACCACACAATCAAATCGAATGTAAAGTAACCGAGAAATATCAATTGCGATATGTAAGCAGGTAATCAGTGGAGTTAGAAATATTTAAATTTTTTGAACAATGTAAAAAACGAAGGAGTGTTCCTCAATTATCTGACATAAATCATTTTAGCCCTCCCACCCTGTAACTATTGTTGATATTTAGTTGACATAAGTTGTCGTTTGTGCTATCTGCAGAACTACACTCAGTGGATGTCCTTGGTACTGGATTTGGCCTCCTATTTTTGTTAATGAGTACTTCTTTCTGACTATGTTTAGGTTATGGCTTTACAAATTATTCCAATCTGCTGATGAGTGATTACTTCTTGAAACATGTGTACAGCACAACAAAATGTACTGTTTATTATGAAACTCGGGTATTTTTGTATTTTACTATATTTTATTATTTTGATCTGACTAAATTTAAAAAGACAAAATGTTGATGGTGTTTTAACATGATTTATACATTCTCTCATACACATATACACATATTTTTTTTTGCCATTTACTTTTATTTTTGTGGTATTTTTTCCAAGGAGACGAACACTATATTACATTATTTTCTTCCTTATTCCGTCTTAGTGTTTAGGTCAGTTATATATCAGCCTTCAATGTTTGATGATATTCGTGCTTGCTCTATACAAATTCTGGCATCATTCCATCGAAATTGTGCGAAAATGCCATTTTTGTCCATTACCATTATTGTTATATAGCTTCAGATAGAAATCTTAATATTAAAAAAAATCAGCAATTGAAAGTCCCTTTGATTATAGGTATTTACTGTAAGATTATATTACCTACAGGACTATAAACCTACTGTTCTTCAATATTTTTATAAGAAATTTTTGCTGAACGTAATGAAATCACGAAAGCTGTTAAACGTTACGAGTTCTTGTATCAAGAAGTTTTGTAGTATGCAGGTGTGCTTCAGCACTAAAAATAATTGTATACAATTTATCTTTGAAATTGATATTTTGAAAGATTTACACTTTTAAAGTCAGTAGTGTTTGTGTTTTACAGGTATTGGAACTAATTCATTACTCGTTACAGGAAAAGTACCCATAAAAGCCGTTTCAATTAAAGATGTAAAGAAAAAGACTTCAAGCTGGTTACTAAAACGTCAATGCAAAATGTCTGGAGAAACATTTACATTATTTGTGATGCTTCCCGACGAAGCTGTTTGTACACTCAGAAGTCTTCCTTCTGGTATTAACGTCGAAGAGGTGAAAGCCAAATTAGAATTAACTGCTGGTTTACCGTCACATATTTATAACTTGCTATATCCTGATGGCGAGCGGTTACAAGACCACCAAAAACTTCTAATGCAAGAGAACATCAAGGACGGTTATATACTGAGGGTTAATATTCTAGAACATTGGGATACTTTATATAATTCTATATGTAAAAATAACATAGAAACTGTGTATCATAATGGAGGGGTTCATCTCAAAGGAAATATGGTGATTAATGCAGAGGAATCTGGTAAAGTAGAAAGTGCTGTATATGACCGCGGATGTGTGGCGTTATTCATGTCAAGCTACTTTGGTTTATTACGAATGTGCAATATGTTGATATCTGTTGGTAAGTTTATAAGGACGCGTAGCAAGCCTGTCGTATTCTC
>MJUU01035817.1:28170-56147 GCA_002080025.1 Modiolus philippinarum | reverse complement strand
TACGAGAATGACAAACTACAATGTCCCAAACACAGGAATAAGTAAACCTCGAAAGTTACAATAAGATGAATAAATTCTAGATCTAGCAACATATGAATAGTGACAAGTTACGAAAGCACATCACTATATACGGAGAAACATTAGTGTAGTGACAACATATTTCCTTCAACACAGACACATCGGAAAAAATTGAAATAATTTACACAGGGGTGGCAATAAATTGGTTTCATTTAGTGATGTTTTTAATTTTAATGATATTATTTTCATTTCCAATGGATTGTTGTGATATTTGTATAAATCACCAATATCATACACAAATGGGGAACATTTTAAAATGTTACTTGCAGTCCAAAGCTCATGCAATAAAAAAATGATCGTTTCAGTGCTCTGTAGGTAACGCCTAGGATTTACATTGTACAGCAATGACTTCAGTACAATGGTATATTTAATACAATGCTTAAGCATTCTATTTGAAGTGATTATTTGATATTTGGACGGTTATAACTTTTTTATGTTCTTTTTCCGGCTAGCGTCACAAAAGTTTTCGTCCATATCCATTTACAATTTTTCTGAGTCAACATAAAGCAACCGAAATATAATAAATATCCTGTATTTTTTTTCAACTGTGAAATAATCAGGACATTTTAACTGCAACATTATTTTATATTGTTTTATTTTGAAGTGAGTTGAAATGTATTTATAACATTTTATTACTGAACTGTACTGTCTTTTTTCTGTCACTTCATTTTTTTTCTTGGAAGGTGTGGATATTAACGGGTCTACACAGTTTGGAAGAACAGCTTTGCACGCCGCTGTATCTAAGGACAATTATATGATACTGAAGTATCTAACCGACCATGGGGCAAAGATTTATATTACAGATATGCTTGGACAATCTCCACTGGATGTCGCGCAAGCTTTTTCTTCGTACATGTGTGAGAAAAATCTAAAAATTATGCAACTTAACTTGCGCGGTAACAATAAATTGGCAAAAAATACTAAGATAAAATATTCTGTACCTTTGACTAGCACTAAAATCTCTAAAGGAATCAGTGAGTCAACACAGAGACCAAAGTCTTTAGTTGAAGACAGAGTAAAGAAACAAGCCTTCTCACAGAGACCGAGGCCACAGACTCAATACACACCTAGGCAGATTTTGATCAAAAGTTCCCAAGGCAACAAGGCCATTGCTTGGATAACAATACAGGACTCAGAAAACCGCACAAAAACATCTAATGCCAAACATCCCGGATTTCACAAGTTTAAAAACGTCACCAAAATGGAAACTTTACCAGAGGATTCGATAACATGTAAACCTTTACAATTAAAAAAGAAACCGTGCTTAAAATTTGCCTCAGACGACCAAACCATCTCAAGATCTACACAAACGACACCAGTTCAACCTAAACTTGATGTTTCGACAACACCCTTTTTATTTGCCCCACCTAGCAGCCGACAAAATGAAGAGAATGACATAATTCCAGACGACATGAACACCTCATTTTCAAATGACGAGAGACAAGCATCAGCAAGGACCAGATCAAGCAGATCTAGTAAATTAGTATCATTTTCTCCAAAAGAAAGGTATGTTTTAAAGCTGTTACTACATGTATTCTTGTTATTCATGGAATGTAATTAAATATCATTAAGTATGAAAATTGCCATTTCAACAAATATACGTACAATTAATATAGATAAGATAAAACCTTTGAAAAACCAAAAGATGTGGAAGAGCTGGAAAAGAACGTTGAACACATTAAGATGACGCCAAATTCGTTTTTATATATGTTTGCTAACTAGATAACATTAAAGCCAAAAATGTAATTGAAAATTGTAAAAAGAAAACAAAACTTTTAACTGTTAGAAAAAAAAATCACATTTAATGGAATACAAAATTTTCTAAAAATGAAACAGCTACGATATTCCGTCTTACATTGTGGTGTTAGTGAATTTCGAGAGACCCCTCCTACGAAGTTTACAAACATACACAGCCACACTCTCCATCGAGTTTTAAGATAAAAATCAGTTGGCTGTTTAAGGCATTTATTTACTGAATACAAACCTGTATGTAAAACCATTTATGAACAAGATCTCATTTTTATATTCACTTATAACGGTGAAATAGACTACAAAATGAATTAATTCAGTCAACGGAACGACAGACAACACAGCTATAGCACATGCACGAACAACTTTTTAATTCACAAAAAAACATTGCACTTTTTGACAAAGTTTTTCAAATTCAAGGCATCATATTTTCTTTTTAAAATAAGTAATTAATTTGTTAGGTATCATCTATAACTGTCGTGTTTTGAAAGCTCTCTTGTTTGGTTTATATTAATGTGTATATTACCTGATATATTCATACTGTATACTTGTTAAGACGTCATTGTTCACTTTCTTTTTTATCTTCCTTTTCCATTTTATTCAAATTTTAATAGACACTTTTATTGTTTTCTAACAAATATTTTTTCATTCTAAATGGACAATTTTTGCTAAATGTAAAACAGGTTAATGAGATACTTGAATTTAACGTAAGTAAACAGTGTAATCACCAGTTATCTCCCCTTGTATATACAGAAAAAAAGTAGCGTGCATATATCTGTAGAATTCTCTTCACCAGCACAACATTGTTTATATATATGCTTGATATATATATATATATATATCCATTCAGATCGCCTAAACTATATAATTGTAGTTTCTTTGTTATAGTTTTTGAAATTCTTTGCCTGTTTTTATTCACAGCATTCAACTAAGATTAACAGATAAGTCCCTTTTTCACCTTTGATTTCTAAATTTGTCAAGCGTCTGTGTTAAATATAATCTTAGTCCTGACAGTCAAGTGTATGTGTTAAATATAATCCTAGTCCTGACAGTCAAGCGGATGTGTTACAATTTTTCTTTGATTTCTGTATATCTACATAACAGTGTTGTATCAAAGTTGTAGAAACTGTCTTAGTTCTGCACCGAAGAGACAGAAGTTGTCGAAATGCGCACATGCAGAAACTAAATACACATTAACTTTGGTATTTGATTATTTAGTCCACAAACATGGTTCTTTTCCATTATAAAAATCTGATGACGACATTATTAATTGTCCTTAACATTCTGGATGTGATGTTCTCCAAATTTTGGCCTAGAGTTCATCTAAAACACTATTTGTCGAAATGCAAATATTAAGTGTTAAATAAATCTAGGACACAAGAAGTATACGAATGCACTTTGAAAAGTGAAAAACATTCGTAGCATTGCTCGACATTCAGCAATGAATTCCGCTCAAACCGGTGCTAGTGGTCGTCTTTTTCCAACTATGAGGTATGAACATAGCTCGTTGTTTAAGACCTAATGGTCACTTCAAGATGAAGAACAACAATAAAAGCGTTGTTCCATTGCTTGTATAACTGTAAACCAGACTACACGAAATCGTCGAGCAAGTGGTCGACTATCTTGTTTCTACGAGGATAATTTGAAGTTTATATTCATTATTAATCAATCATTTGATGATTTTGGATGGAACCGATAGCATTAATATTATTCAGAATTAAATGTTTTGAATTAAGTAGTAACACTAAAACTCAACACACATTTTAAAGACGGGACCGTCAGGGCAAATGATAATATAACAGTTTTAACCTATAGCGATGAAACATCAGTAGGTTTGAATCTAACAGTCCTTGAATGTAGGTTAAACGGAAAGCGTGTTCGGCTATCCGATCCTACTTACTCATAGATTGCATCAATACGAATCCCGCTAAAGAGGGGATTAATAATCATAATACACAAACAGATATTACAACATTTAATTGTTTCATATCTGAAAACAAGCATTTGGGTTATTTAAAAAACTAGAAGGCCTTTGTAGCTCATCCTGCTTGCCCTTCTGTCTGTTTGTAGTAATATGTATATAATACCCTTTTAATCTACTCTTTCTTAGTATTTTACAAGGTAAATCTTTCAGATGTCACTAATTATTTAACATCAAATCTACTTGAATTTGTAAGAATAAATAATAATTATACTTTGTGCCTTTTTTACACAGAAGCCCAGTTCGCATTTCATTTTTGATCTGAAATGTAGTCTTCTCTGAAGGAGTCGAGTCTGAACGATTGGATAATACAATGGGAACAATATAATTTATATCAGATTTTACACTCGTTTTGGTATATGGATTTCCAAATGTTTTGATTTTATCTGCACTGAAGAGACATAAGTTGTCGAAATGCGCCTATGCAAAATTAAATTTACAGTTATTTCGGTATTTTGTTATTATATGGATATTGTTGAAACTTCTAGAAATGAATGGTGAAGAAAGCCATTACAATAAAACGGTTTAGAAGAAAACACTTCCAGTATGCAAACGTGATAAATACTGATAATTATTACTGTTGATACACATTGATACAATGCAGTCTTCATATCAATTATTCATTTCAGACCGACGTTTCAGGACATGACTATAGAAACTTCCCGTGTAATGAAAAGAAGGATTAATATGGTAGCAAATCGAAGTGCGTGTAAGAATAATGAACCAAGAGAGACATCAACACCACAGAGATCCGGCGTCATCCATGATAGATGGGCAGAAAGGAGAAAAATCAGCAACAAAAACGTACGACCTGAAATTTCAAGTAGTGACGACGACGACACCGACGAGGAATACGACAGTGGTAACGGATCCGATGCTAATATCGAGGCATACGATGCTTGGATAAAAAAGAAAGAACGGGAAAGTAAACGAATGCCAAGAAAGATAACTCGACCTATACATGACATTATTAAAATAGGCAGTACAGAAATAGGTGACGGACGAAACCCACCGGCAGAACACAATTTAACAGCGTACAAAGACTGGCTGGATCGACGGAAGCAGAACAGAAGAGTCCCAAATCTAGAAAGAGTAAAATCAATGCGAGATTTTATGTCCCAAAAGAAACTGTTAGAAGAAAAACGCCAAAAACTTTTATTAAATGCAATTTCATATGATGAATGGATGAGCCATGAATTCGATCGCAAATCACTGATACGCAAAATTTTAAGGGCAGATTTTGAACAATTGAAAGCAATGGAACACGAGAAAATAAAAAGCAGAGTTCCACATCAAATCACTCACGACAAATGGCAAAGTGAAGTAAACAAACGCGAGGAGATGGAGAGGAAAAAGAAAGAAATACAACAAACCTACAATGAAGAGAAAGACAAATGGAGAAGAGAGATTATACGATCTAACACTGCTGTTCACAATAAGGACTGGATACAAAGAAATGCCAATCAACCGCGGGTTTTGATGCGGTCAAATTCCAAAGGCAGTCAAGAGAGTGACGTTAAGCGTGCTGCTGAAGCGGACCGAGCATACCAAGAGTGGATAAAACGCAAACATTCAGATGAGGTTTCGAATATTCATAGCCAAATACAAACCGATAAAGATATAATTGCATCAAACAGACAAAGTAGAAGTGCACAGATGATTGCTTGTTAGATATATGCCACATTTGCAATAACATCACACCAAAGTTTTTTTGGTAAGCGAATGCAGCCTTGCCTCATGAAAAGTACAGTGCTCAAGTAATTCCTCCACTTCCTACCGTTTAACATTTAAAAAGCACTTCTATCTTAATACTTATATTTATGTTTAATTATCCCTCGTAAATATTCTCTCAAACAAAATAAATCTTCGTTTGAAAAAGGATTCAGATTTTTCTGTTTTGAATAAGGCAATTAAATTTGAAGTATAGATATGAAAGTAGAAATATAGTATCAAAGAGTGATAATTACAGATAAGGATAATATCAAAATTGCCAAACATTATTCATAGGAAAGATGGCAATTCAAAGCTTACGTAAAATAGACCGACAAGGGTGCTTTGGAAATAAACAGCACTTCTCTGAATACCTGCTAACCAACTATTTACTTAGTAATTCATTTTAACTAGACTTTCTCACATAATTTATATTGCGGGATAGATGTCAAGTAGCAGCAATTTTATATTTGAAATATGCGCGAAACGGTCTCTAGGATCATTAATTCATCCTCCTATCATAATATTAGCTTCAAACGGCCAATATTCAACAAGTTGCAATATAAGTGGAAGCATTTTTTACCATAGTGGAAGCACTTTTTACCAGTTCTAAAAATACCGAGTCGGACTACTTTTTTGTTGTGCAGACATTTTCGATTGACTATAATACTGTCATTCAAATGTAGGGGTATGTAAATTTTGATTTTATATGAACTATTAATTTCTAAATGATAGGTTAAGCGATTTCCTAAACAAATCTTAGAACCAGTCGTACAGGTAATCCTGACAAAAATTACCTGTCATTTTATAATCCTGGCTAATGTGTGTGCATTAATGAAAGCTTGGAATACCTATAATAAAGTATTCCGTTATAACATATAACTATGAGAATGTCATAGAACGTTCACAATAATTCCATAAAGTGTGAAACCGGGTGTTTCGACAAGACAAGTGTCTCCTGTTCATATGTAAGCCAAAATAGTATCCTTTGAAATAGGTTCCAAATGGAATAAATGTTATTGATATATCTATGAGATCTATTCCGTCTGGAGACTATTTCACCAGGTGAGCAGTAAATACTTTCCAGCTGGAGACTATTTCACCAGGTGAGCTATGAAATATGTTCCTTTGGAACTTATTTCAAGATTGATACTATAAACCGCTACACATACATCACTTGCATGCCCGTCATGTGAGAAATGATATGTCATAGTTCAGAAAAACACAAGTCTGGAAAATAAGATGAAAAGACCTACTGTTTTATCTAGTCTGATGCTAACAAGTTGCACGACAGTAACATTATACTGATCAACAAACTCATGATGGCAACCACTGAACTTTGCGGAGAGCCTATTACATCGGTAAACGAATACCGAAGTATAAATGATGATACGGGGAATTAAAAATCCAAAATCATAGCATATCCAACACGAATTGAGACAACATGACAAAGACAAATCAAATAAACAAAAATAAACAAGAAGGTCACAAAACAAAAGCACTAGCTGTGCGAACCGCTACAAAAACTGATGTATCATCAGGTGCTCCGGAAGGGTAAGCATGATCTGCTCCACGCGTGGCACCCGTCACACTGCCATTGAAAAGTCTGGTTTTATCACAGTCGGTGTTTGTCAGTCAGATAATAAACTGTGTATCTACCCAAAGATATCTATTCTTATCTATGAAATAGAAACATTGTAACGGTCTATCAAATCATGGTGACGACCGTTAAACTTCTGTAGTGACAATTGCAACAGTGACTGAACATACCCTCAATGTATAAGTTTTTGAGACAGTAATTTCGCTCTGTTGAAAAAATCGCTGTACAAGCTACAGGCACGGCAATAACGAATGGGTTGTGAAATGAAGACGCCATATGCTGGAGTTGTTGTAATATTCCTGCTCAAAAACGGTAAGTTCACTATTGGAAAGCAATTTTCCTCATATTCCCGATGATTTCGTTTTAGGTTAAGTAATAAACATCTGTTTGTAAAGTTTTCGTATTGGATGGATACTCTAGTATATCGTATGACTTTAATTTTTATGCTAAAGAAAATCTTAAAAGAACAAAAGGCAGTCTTACCATTGGGGGTTAAAGTAAAAAGTAAACTAAAATCGCGAATTAAATGTATTTTTCAAAAGGCTTCAGCAGATTTAAAGACATTCGTTGGATAAGATTATAAGTCATCATTTTTTTCCAAAACCAATCGAAAAGAAAAATTTTGCTACGATAAAAACGGTTGTGCAATATGCTCAATGCACAAATGAGAACGTCCCAATACTTGGTGCTTGTTCTCGCGTAACGAATCAGTTGTAAGATATATATTTCGTAAGCAGGAGAGGTAGGGATACAACTCCCCATATTAGAGAAATTGATAGTTTTGTTTAAGTGACATTTTTGTACTGAGATTACCATTTTTGTCAAAATCGAAATGTTTGTCCAAAAAAATGTAGATGTGGTTGTTTCTGCTGTTTCCATTATCTCTACATTTAGAGGATACATTTATGGAATTCATGTACCAATTGACGCTTTATCAATTGAAAGAACACCATCATGGTATCCATAAGTGAGATTGCATGATCTAGCAATTTTTCAAATATATGGGTCTTTATGAGTCATCAAAGAAATTTAGTCTCGTAATAATTCTGCGACTAGAAGGGCACAGCTCGTGCCCATGGCACACCAACTTGCTTTTGATAATAGCACCTATACATGTGACAAATATAATTGCATTGCTGCACATATATAAATTATAAAAATGTTGATTTGGAGTGATGAAATGTCACAACCTATTCATCGTATCATGAGTAAGAAGAAAATATATATGATTAAGATTGGATCTCACTCTTTTTCAAGATAATTCATAATTTTTAAAACATAAGTGTTGCGATGGTACCACCCATTGTGTATCCTAGTAATTATCGTCCAAATAATTTAATAATGAGTTATAATTATGCAAAAGGATAGGGACGGAATCCTAATCTTTTAAGAAACTTTAAAATTCTCAAAATGATATGGCCGATGGTCACCTATTGGGGTAGCTTGTATGTACATACAATTGATAGAGAATATATATATGGATTAAACAGGTATCCCACGTATTTACTTGCAGTAAAGGTGTGAAAATCTCTACATTTACATTTTTAAATAGTGGTTTGCCACACCAAGGGACTTCCGGTATTTGTCACCATAAGTAAAATAAATGAGTATCCCATGGGTCCTGATCCCAGTGAGACATAAACGCAATTTCCAGGACAAAAAATTAAAAAGAACGAATACGAAAAACAAAACAAACTGGATTTGCAATTGCAAGCCATAGCCGATATCACCCCAGATAATCAATTTGATTACTGCATCTTATTCACATACTCAATATCTATCTAGAAAATTATTTTGCGTTAGAATTGGACCAAAGTTGAAAATTTGACGTAATTTGGCAGCCATTTTGAGTTTTTTGCCCATAAATTCTTTCTTTTCCTGATCATTTATGCATAACATTAAATCTTCCATGCAGTTACTAATATAATGAATCTTTAATTTTTAAAATCTTGGAAATGGCAACCATTTTGAAGACTTTAACCACAAAACATATAACTTTAGATGTTGGTCTAACTGTGCATTTATTTCAGCCATTTCATAATAACCACTCAGACAAAATTCATTGCAGGAAGAATATGAAATGAGGAAGAAGAAGAAGAAGACGAAACGTAGAATAGCAAAAAGTCACCCTAACAACGTCTGGGGTGACATAATTAGTTTTAATTCAATATATATCCCTTCCATGAAGAAAAAAATAAATATAAATGGGTACATTCGTAAGGTTTCAATCCATTAGTAATTCTATTAGGAACGTAAAATATGGCCAGGGTAAACCTTAATACCATTGATAAGGAACCAAACAGCATTACCAGGACAAATACAAAATTACAAAAATAATTTTATTATCTAAATAAATATCATCTAAACGTCCAACAAATTACAAAAACTCTAGATTTAAACTTTAAGCACATAAGTAGCAATATAAAAACAGCACCTGTCGTACTGAAGGCAAGTCCTATAACAAGTGGCTCAATATTCTGAAATAGTAAAAAAAAATTAGGTTAATGTATTACTTGTTATTCAAAATATGATTTAATACTTGCACAACTAGAATATTACTGTGTGCAACAGATGTCTTAACATTTTAACGATTATGATAATCCCCAAAAACATTAATTCTAGCCACCAACTACCTCGTAACGGTTGTATATTGAATCCCTTATCTGGATATCGGGTAGAGATTTACAGTAAAACTGAATTTTGGCTTTCTAATTAGATCCTATTGGTTATTTGTTCTGAATCAGTTTTTACACGCATCTCGGTTAATGGACTTCCAAATGTTTTGATTTGATCTGCACTGATAGAAAAAATGAAAGGATATGGAGTGAATGACATGTGATAAAAACGTACAAGATACATAGAAAACTCCAGTTTATCAAGGACAGGGCTTTTATTCCTGTCTATATCTTGATGAACAGACATAAGTTGTTGAAATTCGCATATGCGGAAACAAAATTAACATTAACTTCGGTATTTTGTTACTGATACAAAACAGGAATCAATACAACACTCCATTCAACAGAAGTGTAATTCTTGTGACCTGAATGTGGTATATTGTCGCTACATTTTTACACTTTGTTTCTGCACCAAAGGGACACACTGTAAGAAATAGCTTGCTATAGAACTCATTTTCATGTAATGTTTAGTTGGGTGATATTTTGCTAGTATATGAATATTGGTCAAGAATAACATGTTTCAGTTCAGGATACAATATCTCATTTTGATAAATAAGCTGCTAAATAGTATAAGGCTTTCTATTTAATGTAGTTAAATTTGTAGATATAAATATGCAACTTAGATTTCACATTTGTCCCTATGTCTTGTTGCACCAGTGGCATTTCAATATTCAAATTACAAAGTGTTATCAGTGTTCTCCATAGATGCTCAGTTATAGCGGGATGTTTTACACTGCTGACTTTTCCAGTGTAAGTTAAAGCGCGGCGTAGTCTACGTACAGAGAGTACTGACATATCTTTACTATTTATATCAAGATTTACACATTTTGTATTATTTCTAAGTGATCATTTCTTTGTTTTCATATCAACAGCAACCTTTCTTAAAAATAAGATTTAAGAACAAGTTTATCCAAGTATTGAGCATTTTTTTTAGTCCTTTTGCTGTCCCTCTAGAAATACTATAATCCTCATTTTTCCCCAACAGCAACTTAAATCAAGTAAATTTACAATGACCATAGAGAGCTTTGACCTTAGCAAACTTTTCATTTAGATCTTGTTGGTTACTGTTTGATTTCATCTTCAATGAAGAGAAACATCAAAGTCATGTCGTTTATGTGGACATCCAAACAAAAAGATTTCTATCCCATTTGCTACTTGCTACTGGGACGTAACTTACATTCTTTATTTAATAGGGGATATCGACATGATATTCTTCAAGTGTCCGTTAAATTGATTTTTGCATCCAATGACCGAGGGTTTTACACGCATACTGGTCTCTCACTGATACTGCCGATGTCTGCTGAAATACATGATGATTCTTTACCAAACCAATCTGGTAGTTTTGAGTTTAATTTTTCTTCCGTAGTGCGACAGTGTTTTACCAGCAGACTAGGCTCCTTGAGCTAGCCGGCAGTTTAGCAGCGAGAGCTCCTTGACCCATCTTTCAAAATTACGTTTTGTCCCTTTTTCCTTTTCAATTAATGAAGAAAAGATAACAGGAAACACTTGAAATGGCTGAACATGACAATCACATGCTTATATAACTTGTGTTCGTTAATCTAATGTTGTTGCTGCCAATTTACGTCGTGACACTAGCAATATATCAATGCGTTTCGTTGTTTCGTTATCGTTGTATCTTCTCTAAAATGCTTTGCATTTGTTATAGGGTTATAGTGAGTTACAATTTTGTTACATTTGCGTATATATTCAATCTTCAGTATAGCGAATAAAACGGAAGCTAAATACTTTTATGGAAAAAGTTCGAAAAAAAAAGAAAAAAATAAACTATTGCAAAGTCTGTTTCACTTCCTTTAGATAATGGAAATCTTACGATTTCAGCTTTATTTGCACACCAATCTTTATCATATTTGATATGTAAATCAGGAATGACCATACATAACTGAAAAATGTTGAATTCATCGTTTAAAGCAAGCACAAGAGTCTGCAGTCATGTGCATTTTCACATTTTTTTTTCAAACAGGTGAAAATTTCTTAGTGATGGATTGTCCTATTTTAAGGGTGACCAAGTAACTTGATGAAATAGATGAACCGAGTTGACCTATCTAATAATAGCAAGGTGTACTCGTTCGGGGTTGACAATTGTAATCCATGGACTTATTGTTTGTAAACACGGAATAGAAACTAGCAGTACATTAACAGATTCTTTCAAATATTTCTTTTGCGTTTAATGCATGCATATTTCAATTGTAAGTTGGGGTATTATATCATTTACAGGTATGTTTTTTTCTTTGAATTAAAAGAAGGGGTGACCAAGCACATAATAAAAGCCAAAGTGAGAATTGTTTATCATCTAACTTCAGGTAATACCTGTGTATACCTATTTCAGAATGGTCTAGTCCTGTCGGCAATTGTGCGCCGAAAATATTATCCCTATAAAAAAATGGATCGTTTTTAAAAAGTATTTTTTCTATCCATATATATTGGAAATCATCAAATTGAAAGTAGTTCTAGAAGTGTACACTATTTTTACACAACCATGCAAAATCCGGTGCCGAAATATGCAATATTAAAGTCACCAGAAGAGAATTTCCATTATCTAAAGGAAGTGGAACAGACTTTAATTACTTATATGTTGCTTCATTTCAAAATTTCATCTTATGTACATCTACTTTATCTTCCTTTCTCTTTTTGTTTTTGGATTTGTCTTAAAATTACAAAAAAATATTATAACTTTATGTATTGGTTATCTGGAACCCCATGCCTTCATTTAAAAAAAAGAAGTGTTTAATCTCTCAGAATTGAGATGTTTCTATATAGAACGGGTGTGCCTGGACGGACGAACAGAGCGACGAACGAACCAGTTCTACTAAATGTATAAGTGACATCATAAAAATGCAGAACAAAGAATACCTTGTAATAATAGTTACGTGTATATTATATACTTACATTTATACGTTTGAAAATAACATTTGTATACTGAATCTCGTCAAGTTGACTTATACTTCTTTTCGATATATGCTTTGATCTACTGTTTTGATATATTTCTTCTCTATGTTCAGGTAACAGGCAATAATCTGGACCATTTATATGACCTACTTGTAACCCTCTCCTTCAAAAGAAAATTACAAAATGTTGTTATCATAAACTATATTTTCTTTTTCTTCATAATGTCCTAGGACAACTCTATTTCAAAAGTAAAATTACAATACTTTGCTACTGTAAATGTTATTCATTAGCCTCGTCTCTCAGTTGAAGAGCTATGGTCAATGTCAATGTTCTATGGGTATCCCTCAAATGTGGTTGCGTTTCAGTTCCACTGCTCATTGGTGAAAAACTAAAGACAAAAAACAGTAATATCATTTTTCCATTGCTCTACTTTTGACATAAAATTTTCCCATTAATTTCTGTATTCAACACGCAAAACGTCTATTTCGAAATTTCTTTTGTATAATATCTAGTTATCTTCATGAGAAAATTTTAATACCTCACCTTAACATTCTACATCGATGTTCCTGAAGTCTTCGACCTGCTTCGTTTATGTTTCTTGCTGATGGACTACTCCATAATCGTTCTGCAGCTGCTGATGCCCGAGGCCTGAAAATAAGACGACCGATACATTATTTGATCTTTCGTATTTGTTCTTTAGTCTCCAAACCATAAATGAAATAGAACTCGGGATAGCTGAACTCGCATTTGCAAAAGCTATCGGTGGAGTTAAACTTTTTTATCTAACATACCCTATCTATCTAACCAACCATTTGCTATTCATCCTTTCATAGGATAACGTAATGCAAAATGGTCGCTATTATAGAGTATTGGAATTTACTGTTGATTTGAATAGGAAAACGTACATTTTTTTAAAAAGAATTTGCACACGAGAAAAACCTCCAAATAAAAGTTTTTGAGACTTTAAAATCGGACAAAAATAATTCATCTTTCTTTTGTCAATTAAGCATTACATTAACATCACATTACGTTCACAGTCCAGTCTATATAAGTTATGTTCTTTATTAAGATCTATATATCATAACATCCGGTCTTCCAAAATCTGTATCAATATTGAACATAATAAACGTCTTTTGGAATCTGAATCAATCTATGACCGTTTGTAAGATCTTGCTGTTACGATATTAGTCAATGGGTATTAACAAAATTACCGAACGGAGTTGTCAACAGCCGAAGTTTATGGGACAAAAAGACATTAAGAATCTAACACCAGGGGAAGTTCGAGACAGGAGAATCTCAGACACCCAAGGGTAAGATTTCCAGTCTCGGACGAAGCTTGTCGAGTCCGAAATGATTGAAATCTTACCCGAGGGTGTCTGAGATTCTCTTGTCTTGCACTTCCACTGGTGTTTTATTTTATTTCTCACTGTATTCACCCTAAAATATACTAAAATCCATACAAAAATGTAGCCCCTTTTTTCGTCTGTTTGCACAAGGAGTTATGTCCTATTTTGTAAGTCATAAAATCAGGAATGTATACAAAGACGCGCCATAATTCAAAAGACTATTTTTCATGTATATTCCTGTGAAATTTTACTTTAAATAATATAACAGTTTCGCAGTAAATTCGGTATTTAGTTGTTTGTTACCACTGGGTCGATGCCTCTGCTGGTGGACTGTTAGTCTCCGAGGGTATTCACCAGCCCAGTAGTCAGTACTTCGGTGCTGACCCGATAGCCGATTCTATTTTGAACCTTGCAACATCGAAATAAATGTAAATTTTGTTGAAAACTAAGGAGTATCTCCCTCATGCAAAGCTCTGTCCTTAGCTGATTTTGGCCTTAATTTAGATCACATTGGTTATTTGTTCTCTATCAGTTTTCAAACATCTTTGATTTTATCGTCTTCCAAATATTTAGATTTATCTGCACTGAAGAGACATAAGTTCTCGAAATGCGCATATGCAGAACCTAAATTCGCAGTGAATTCTGTATTTAGTTGTTTTATAATACGTAGATTGAATGCACTTATGATCTCTAATAAGGACAGATGTACACTACATCCCTTAATTTGTAAGCACAATATTTGCCTGTAAACTGCACATGATTTTTTGTCTTAAACTAGTGTAAGACAAGGAAAATCCCACACCGCTAAAAACAGGAACTGCTGTGTCTCAAAAGTGAGATAAATTAGATGGAAACCACCGGCAAAAGTGGTCCTGACTTGATACAGGAATTTCATAAGAAATATTGGGTTAAACCGGTTTTATGTCAAACCAAACCTCCCCTTCCAATGCGGCTGTGTCCGGAATCAACTCAACAGCAACTGCCTTTGACAGGCCGTAAGGCAGGGAATGGTTATCCCAGTACTTAGTAAAAATAATGTTTTGAAAGATCTTTTTGGTGACTGGGTAAATGTCATTTTCAACCCTAAGACAAAACCAATAAAAATTCATATTATGGTCCAATTTAAATTTTTGGACCTCTTATTTAAAGACTTCTTTATACCTGCCGTCACTTTGATATATTACTCACCATAACACAGTCATTGCTGTTTCACTTGTTATGTATTCACTCCAAAGACATACCTCACCACCAAGTATCTTGTGTTCGTACTTATTTTGACCTTAAAAATAAGGTAAATAAGCTTTTAATGCATTGCAGTGACTTTGTTAAAAATGAAAAAAATGAAAGATTTATTATTACAAAGCTATTATTTAGTAAAACTTTCGGCTTAATAATATGTTTAATATTCAGACAATACTTTCATAAATATATATTATATATTTTATGGGACATATTTCCGATATATTTATATATTAATTCCAACGCATGATCGAATTAGTAGCAGATGTAATGGTAAAAGCCAGATTGTGGTAATGTGGTTATTTATAAGAATATTTAGAGCTATTTTATGTATAACAATATATAAGAGCAGAATCTAATCTTTATACTAGTCCTCAGTAACATATGGTTTGGAACTAATACAAGCTCAAAATAACTTGTCATTTCTGAAAATTAATGTTTATATATTTATATAGTTTGTAGAAATATATATTTGTCAATGGAGCGAAATTACTGTCTCAAAAACTTATACATCAAGGGTGTGTTTAATCACTGCTGCAATAATCACTATCGTTGACGATAACTGCGGTCCTGAACTTTGCACATGCGCTCATATGCCTTTGAGTGGGTAAAATGCAACTTCATAATGAATGTGACGTCTAGATTTATTGTCATATGACTTCATTTTGCGGGAACTGTTATCATTTTCGACTCAAAATCGTCGGGACGCAGTTAACGTGAAGGGGTCTATTATATATTTTTGGGTCCATAATTTATTTCCGGACTGCAAAAACACCGACTGTGTCAAAACCGGACTTTTCACTTACAGTGTGACGGGTTCCAAGAGTGAAGAAAATCATGCTTACCCTTCCGGAGCACCTGATGATATCTCAATTTTTGTAGGGTTCACACAGGTAGTGCTTAAGTTTGTGGCATTCTTGTTCATTTTTGTTTATTTGTTTTTGTCTTTTTCATGCTGTCTCAATTTGTGCTGAATACGAATTGCTGTAAGTTTGGATTTTTGATTTTGGAATTCACCCCTTCTCATTTTTGCTTCGGTATTCGTTTGCCGATGTATAAAGAGAGGAGTCTACCGATTATGCATAATAACCAAGGTGGTGCAATGGTTCATGTGCTCTCATGAGACTTACACCTAGAAATTGACGAAAGAGGTCATCTCAGAACTAAAATTTACGAAAAAAAGGGTAATTTTACTTTCAAAATCAATTCTCTAACATGAACAGTAATTTTTCAACTTCTCTTGCTTACGGAGTGTATGTGTCACAGTTGATTCGTTACGCGATAGCTTGTACAAATTAAACTCTTTAGACAGAGTTATCTTCACTACCGCCTTTTAAAAAAATTCCGTCTCATACGATCATTAAAAAGTTCTGAAATAGATATCAGTCCCTTTTGAAAAAAAAATTGAAACTTCGCTCAAAAATGTGATTCAAGATTATTTTTTTACTCAATACTGGGCTAATCATTTCCTTTTATTGTCTAGTACTTTTCCACAGCAATTATTGTTTTGTTCATATCGGACACAACCGCAATGGAAGGGGATGTTTGACGAACCATAAAACCACTTTAACACACCGTTTCTTTTGGAGTGCCTGTCAGGGCCATTGCGGTCGACAATTTTTCCGGTGGTTTTCCATCCGCTTTGCCTTTTTGCCTCCTGGACTCTTGCTGTTGACAATTCTGGTCGGTAACTTTTTATAACCCCCATTTGGTCATTGTCCGGCCTACAATATGCTTTACATAGATTTTCCTGCTCTCACTATCCCAGCAGTATAGATTAAGAACCCAAACTGATTGATTCGGAGAAAGAATAGAGTTTTTCTTCAAGTAGGATGTGATGTCTTCTTACAGACTTTTATTTCGTGTGAGAGAACATTAAAAAGCCCAGTAAACGTGTGGGTCTTGTACATGGCATTATAAATACAATATCATAATATAAAGTTTATTAAACTCACTATGATATACTGACAGATTAATGACACGGCGTAAAATATGAAATTGAATAAAAAATACACTAGAAAACTATGAGCAGAGTTCACAAATATATAATCCCGCCCCCAAATTTGATTCCAGATATAAATCTGGAAAAAAAATTAAATCAAATCAAATTTTGAAATACTTGGTGCACACTGGCAATATGTACTGAACAATATGTTAAAGTTTCATTAAATTTCACCAAGTGGTCTACAGGACCTGTCGACACAAACTTAAACTAAAGCTGAGCATATAAAAAATCAAGAATCACCTACAATGACTGAACATTTCAATCAAAACCCAAAATCAGCCAGAGAGTTTTACAGGAATAAACACAAATGAGAGACAAAAGATAATTTCCTCATTTTTTTGCCATTCTATGGGTATTTTTGCATATTAATATTTTTTTTCTTGTTTTTCGCATTCAGAAAGCACTATGGAAAAAAATATTAAATTATTATTTTGTAACAATTCTTTAAGTTGTAGAAAACCAATTATAAAGCAATGAAAAAATCAAGAAAATATTTTCCCCTCCAAAATTATTTTCTCGATTTAGAACAAAACTGAAAGGAGAACTTAGCAAAACAATAATACAAAAATAGGTTTTTATACAAGTCAAAATAATAATAAAATTAAAGCCATAAATAAAGGAGCAGGATATGAAGATTCTATCTTACCTCTACTGCCTGTTGATGTTAAATGATATTACTTATTGTTATTAGAATACCTAAAATGCATAATCATGAGTCTTGGTTTAAATAAGTTAAAGAGATAAAATAAATGTCTTACCCCAAGCCATTACAAAAAGTAACAAAAAAATACAGGGGAATTACCATTGAATCGTATAGTGTATCCTGATGTCATGTACTATGTTATTAAGGTGGGACGATACAAAATGGCAATATTACATAAAACTCCAATTTTTGACTCAGTGATAGATCTTTTTAATATACACCATAATATGAATTAAAAATAGGGGGTACCGGATCGTTTTTTCGATATAAACAACTTTTAATTTTTCGTATTTTGGAAGAAATTGAAGAAAAAGACATATAGGGAAAAATCGTACTTTTTCTGCCTTTATTTTTCGTTTTGGCGTCTTGGAAGATAGACCGAAAGTACATAGGACTACCAAAAACTAACACAATATTTCTGGGGAAATGGCGATTGTTTTGATGTAAAATAATACATGGGTCACGGTTCAAATTTCGGAGCTACAGTTCACGGAACTTTGCTAGAGCGTGTTAAATTTGTGAAAATGTGACGTTATATCCAAATTACGTTACAATAATAATTTAAGGCATCACCACTCTAATAAGCTTGTTTCGGATGAAACATTATTTTACTGTGATGGTGTTACTTTACAATAGAATTCCCTCAATGGGAATATATACTTTGTAAAAACATGAGTAAGAAATAACTGTTTTTTAATAGTACAATGATGATCAATGATTTTGACTTTCAATTAATGTACGTTCTTTTTCATATTTGTTATCTATCAGTTTTTATTGTCTTCAATGTTTTTATTTGATCTACACTGAAGAGATAGAAATGGCCATCTGCAGACATAAAATTTACACTAACTTCGATATATTGTAATCGATTACACAGCAAACTAATTTTCACTCTGGTTCTTCACTGAAATTATCAGTTCTAACAAACGGCATCCATCCAAGTTAAGTGTTCCGAGTCCGCCTACGTACCCTTGAGGGAGGGAAGCTACGTTGATCGGAACACCAAGAGACGTTTAAACAAAAGGAATGACAAGGAAAAAACTATATGGTAAAAAAAAACTCTGAAAAAGTTAAAGGACCATTTGTGTCTAGACTTTAAAACCTTTGAGGTACACATTCGGTGCACATGTCGGTACATGTGTTGAAATACGGAGCATATACCCAAATGAAGTGCGTTTCAATGTCAACTGTTGCTTTTATATGCTATATGTGCACAACACCTCGAAATAAGTCATTTGTACTTAACATGATAAACTTTTGAAGATATGATAATCAGGAGCATTTACGGATAATATACCTAAATGAAGTGCGTTTCAATGTCAACTGTTACTTTTATATGCTACATGTGCACAACTTTTCGAAATAATTGATTTGTACTTAACATATATGATTAACTTTTGAAGATCTGATGATAAGGCACAGATCAATGTCAAACCACTTTTTGCCAAAGGTCCAGGATTTGAAGTAAGGGGTGCACAATTGAAAAAAAATCGCCAAGTGTTGCAGGACCAAAACGCCGATTTTATCCTAAAATTTATTTTTTCCGCGTCACACCACCCCCTAAATCCACAGCTGGAGTCTACAGCTCTCTCGGACAAGTTCCTTGACAGAACTTTATATCTGCATTATTAAACCAGTGAAAATTGTCAATTTTTATTCAGTTCAAACTGTTCTGCTACTAGCTTGATAAATAAACCGATCATCAGTTGCATCGTATGATGCAGTATTTCTCGAACTAAATGTGTTTCTGAAAACTTGCCTTGTTTTAGGAAATTAGAATGATGATTGATTGTTAGACTATGAGATTTAAATATTTTATAATTATCTGCCACAACCACGTAACATGCAGTCTGACCTTGATAGTATATATACATATGTACATGGACACGGGTTATGTATTCCGGTATATACATGAAATCATAATTTAGTTCTTTCAGTTTCATTTTTCACAATTGACTCTGTCCTGTTGCCAACTGAATTTTACTGTTGTTACGGTTGTTCATTTTGATTTTATCACATTGGCTATAGGGGAAGGTTTGGGCCCAATAAAACTAGTTTAACCCCGCCGCAGTTACAACATTCTTGAGTGTATATTTTCTTTGTATGTTTGTCTTATAAAGCGACCATTTGATTTTTATTTAAAAAAAAAACAGTTTGGTGATGGGAGCATCTAATTCTGGATATTTTTTTTCATGCAATCTTTGAGGTTGACTATTTTTTCAGACTTGAACCGATATGTCTTTTGGTCAATGTTGATTATTTCACTTGATATATGTCATCCTGGTTATTTTTTTCAGCCTTCTACTGTACAGATATTTTTTCACTAGATTTCTGGATCTTGATGTTTTTTTCTTGAATTATTTCCGACTCCCAATAAAAATCAAATGGTCGATCCCTCACATTTGTTTGTCCTGAATTTATATGTAATTCCTTATCTAAAGTCATTTTGCTCCCCTTTATGGGATTTAACACCCACTTCTTTAGTGTGAATAAAATCAGCTTCAAGTAGCGATAATTGTTTTTATCATTTTATTTTTATTTCTAAGACCCAAATTTCAAATAATTTACTATGTACTCTACAAAAAATTCCAAAGAACCAAGTGAAAAAGGAGAGTAATATTTCTGTAATGATATGTGAAGTTTAATCCTGTTTTTACACGTTAGATAAATTTTCATAGTCAACTTATGTTGAAAAAATCCCCGTGCTATTTCCCGACAAATCTATATGAAACACAATCCTCTGTGTTTATCATTGGAGAAAAATATTACGACACTTTATCCCTATTATTACCAAGTTTTATCCATGCGCCACGCAATTAGAATTTTAAAATTGAACTATCTCTCGTGGATAAAATATAGTTATGAGCGGGATCTTGTGGTGTAATCTATATTCATTACATACTTAGAAGTACATAATGTGATGCAATTGTTTTTTCGGATTGATTTAGCAATTCCAGCGGTGGATTCGAGATTTTGGAAAGGGGCGTAAATACCGAAAATCTAATAAAAACTTTCATACCTTTTGAGTATATTTTATATTCTCACAATAATTTTTTATTTTCTTTGACGGACTAATGAAAGCTCCTGTGCCCCTTTGAATCCGCCACTGATTTCGTTGTGTAATTTCTGTTTATATTCTGCATATTTTTCTCGTTGATATTTTAAACAATTTGATAATGGTCAAAACCTTTTCAATCCAATTCATATTACTTTATATTTTTTCTGCAGCAAAATGCACGACATTTAATGAAATAACTCTAACACCGCGCAATGTTACGTCTACGGCTGATCCTATGAACGACTACTCTTATCGTAACGTCGTTTCGTAACGTCCCACCTTAATATAATTTTGTTTCCCGATCAGGTTAAAACATGAAAAAGAAAGGAAATGGGGTAAATGTCAAGGAGACAACATCCCATATCCAGGTTAAAACGACCAAAAACAAAGCATCTAGGGGTCACCGTACGGTCTTCATCACAGTGAGGAACAGAAATAATGAGTATTTGTGCAAATTATAGTTGTGCTTTCTTTTTCATGTTTTGGTTGATTTGCTTATATGTAGAATTATTAAGTAGTGGGTCAAATACCCTAGTTGTATCTGCCAAATACTGAAGCCTCATCAACGATGACATGTATGCCCACAGATATGACAGTCATTGGTCTCCGAGATATCTGGCGGACAAAACTTTAAGGGTGGAAGAATAAGAAAAATGGAGCAAAAACAATAAGTCTCAACAAACTTCGTTTGGGAGATTTAATACTGTGCACACCCAAGATAGATTGGGCGAAAAAAGGTTCATATCGGAAAAATTGGGTCATAAATAAAAGTGAAAAAAAATTCGAATCGATCAAAGGGAGAGACCATTAAAAAAAATCCGTATAACATAGGACAGAATCAAGGAAACACAATCCAACACAGAATATTTTTGGCAAGCCGTCATATTCCCGACTTGGAACGGGCATTTTATAAATAAAATGGTGGGTTAAACCAGGTTCAATAATGCATCAACCTCCCGCTTATATGACGACTAACTATAGGTTCTGTGTGCCCAGATTGTGTTAAATGTCAAAGCCATAATATTGTCAAAACATAGAATTTTTTTCACGCAGGTAAAATGTTTTTGTCGTTCAATGCCTTGTCTCATACAGGCAAAATGTTTTGTCGGTCGGTGCACAAATCACACCAAAGTGGCATAAAAACGAACCTTAAAGAAGAAGCCAAAACTTAAACAAAATCGTCTTCAATAAACTTAGAAATTAGAATTGAATATTTATCAATCAAATCTGGATATCGTTTGATAAAATTCTTCAGAAAAACTATAAATCTGCAATTCACGAAGCCCTGATTTAAAAGTTTACGAATTAAACATCTGTGTCGTTTCAAAAAATCTTGATAGTGACTACATGCTCTAGCGTAACGGATTAATTGGGAAATGTATTCTCCATACGCTGGAGAAGACGGAATATTACTGTCGAGGTGTTGAAAGTTTACAATATCAAAATTGAAATCGTCTCTTTTGGCATAAATTCATGTGCTGAGGTTGCAACTGTCGTCAAACTCCAGAAGTAAATCTAAAAACGAAACAGAATGGTCAGTGTCTGTAGTCTCCTTTATTTATATATATATTAATGGAATATAGTCAGCAAATTTACTATTAAATTTCATCGTTTGGATATGCTACTTGGAAGACGTGCAACTATGAGAAACTCATATCGCCGCATAAAGTGACCCTAAGGCAATTAAGAAAATTCAAAAAACGTTATAATGGCCGCCTTTGGAAAATTGTAGTTGAATCTGACCTAAAGAAAATTGGGAACATGATGTTTTTAACTAACTTTCTTCTGCATTACATCCCACTATGCACCTAATACATATAACGATTGTAAGCGTTTTACTAATCATAATTTTCTAAGTCCAACGTTGAAAAAAAGAATATAAAATCAATATGTATACAAAAAATTGAAGACTTCCCCTTGCAAAAAAGTAACTTAAATTTTGTCCTTTGTTATTTTTTTTTACATGGAGCATGGTGTTTCTCCAAATAATTTTTATGCAATAGTTTGCGGCAAGGCTCCCCGTATCATGACCTGGCTACTCCGCGTAAAAGGGGTATTCTTCGAACCACCACCTAGGCCACCTAGGGTCGCACCCGGTTAGCCATGTAGATGGATACTCTGAAATCAATTCAGACGCCAGTAATCATCATTTCGAAACTGACTGCTTGTATACCGCCTTAAACGATCGCTTTGTAATCAAATTTGCTTTAGGATTATGACATTAACACATGTGTAGCAAAAGATGAACCATTAGAATAACTGTTCTGCTACTGTTAACAATGAAAGGATATGGAGTAAATACACATGAGACAAGGTCTTTACAAAAACTTGATCAAATCAAGCAATGGGACAACGGTTTTATTGTTGCTCTACATCTTGAATTTACCATGAGCCTTCAACAATGAAATATGCTCATACCTCATAGTAAGTTCAAGACGACCCCTAGCACTGGTTAGGGTGGAATTCATTGCTAAGTGTCGAGCAACGCTACATCCAAGTATATTCTTCTTTGTTAATGGATGCAGAGTTGTCAACTTACAACTGCTGGCATCCGTTGCCCGACAAAAAGATTCATAAAAGACCATCACAACATATAGACAACTACAGAGCAATTACAAGACACTTTGCATAATAAAACAAGAAATACGAGCACTGAAAACAGATGGGTCAGAATAACATTCGGAAATTACAAAAAATATATAATGCCAAAATTTTGAAATTATGATAGTGTATCCATACGAGATATTCTCACACAAACTAGTACATCATAACTGAAATGTATAGGGAGCATACATCTTTCGAGCAGGGAATCTTTTTTCGGACACTGCAGGAGAGACATACTCAGTCTTAAATTAACATTAATGGAAGGATATGGAGTAAATGCACATGAGACTGTGTTTACTGATTTCCAGAAGATCGTTCTTTGATTTTAGTTGTTTTGATTAATTAATTCTTTAGTAACACTCGTTTTGGTAATTTGATTGTATATATATTCCATCCATTTTCTCTGTATACTTCACTTGTGTTAGGAATAAAATTATACTTAAACCATGTTTTGAGGGAATATAAAAATGAATTTGATTTGAAGCCAATAACGTGAATTACCAAACATGTCTGATACGCTTATTGTTGTAGTGTCGAATGTAACTGGACTTCATTTAATACTGAATACATATTGGAAGATGTATTTACTTCTTACTGTAAGTAAAACGTGCAGGGTCACAAGTATAGTAATCTGGCCAATGTACGCCATATTTTGAGTGGTCTAAATACCAACAAGAAGAATACAACACGCGATAACCCTGGTCTATGGCTTTCTGGATTTCACGCTCTCCACCCATCCAAATCTGGATTATCGTGTCTTTTGAAAGCTACAATAGGAAAAAATACAAGTTATTTTATTGTTAGTCATCATGAAACATGTATATATAAAGGCATGAGGTTTCTGTTCTTGAATGAAGGGGAAATTTTTTCAGTCAAAAAAGTTTGATGTTAAATACATACATGAAAATTAAATCAATGCAAGTACTTTTGTACATTATTGCAACAGTAGAAAGTAGAGCATATCAAGATTACCCATTTTGTAACACTAAAGTTTAGGCTTCGTGGAAGTCTATACTGCTAGATTTTTCCGATTGAATTAATCTGCTCTGTCGTTTTAAAATCATGTTTCATTTAAGAAGAGAATTACGCTCATGCCTGTACTAGTAGCTGTCTAATGGCATGGTGACAAGATGACGAAGAACAATAAAAGTTTGGTCCATTTACCTAACCTTACTTTTCATTTTTTATAGGATTTTGTCTGATGAACATTTAATCCGCATCCCTTTATTTGTTCATCCAATGCTTTTATTTCTGCTTTGAGGCTGTCTCATATATATGTTTTGTCTTTGATTTTTTAGTATTCTCGTTTTTGCCATGTCTCTGATCTTTGATGTTTGTAATACCACATCCCTTGTTACTTTGGTATTCTTCTTACCTTGCTATGTTCAGACTTTTTATTTTCTGGATTGGTCTTACATGGTTGCTAACTTAATTTTAATATATTAATCCGGACCTAAACATGTGTATTGTCTGGTCGACGGGTGATTTCAGTAGGTATTCACAAAGATAAAGATACAAAATGACTTAAGACAGTGATCTTATAATGTAATGTTAATGTACAAGTTACAAAATTCTTACGATTTAAATTCTCGTGTTGGATATCATTACCCGGTACATTTATATTTACCTGATTTCGTTGGGTAGGGCTTTAAGTTCAAGGAACAATTTATTCTAATCTAGACCCCTCCAAGAAGATTAATACAATTACTAATGTTTAGTACCGATTTCAGTAGGGTTTCTTTTTACTATTATCAGCTATCAATATCAATTGAAAAATGACTGAAATCTTACATTAAAATTATTTTTTGAGGCTTCCTCCCAGAGAATAAATTCGCCTTGGTTACCTTTGGATTTCTGTATGCTCTTGAGAGTCTTAAGTAATCTGGAAAAATACGATATCACTTCACTTATTTAACAACTATATCAAAGAATAAAGTATCTCAGAGTAATGATATCTTGTCGTATAGCTTGGGTCATACTAAGAGCACTTACTCAAATACTAAAATATTTTTAAACAAGAAGTAGGTGGATGACAGACTTCAGAATAGGAAGTGCAATAAAAGTCACAATCTTGAGACACAATTTTTCAATAAAAGGCTACAATGGGAAATCACATGCGTTGTAGTTGTCGACAAACAGGAAAGACATGGGTGGTGGCCGAGAAAAGGGGGGGGGGTGCAAAGCACAATTTACGATTTTAGGGCTTCAGACCAAATACCAATCACGTTTTCATACCCAATCTTAAAAATCCTTTACGGAATGTTTCAAATACGGACGGACAGACGGACAGAGAAAAAAACGGTATACACCTATTACTATGTAGGGAACAAGAGGAAAGCTGTCAATGAGACAATAAGCCGGGGTTTCTTTAACGTTTAAAAACTAGAGGCTCCGAGATTGAGCCTGTATCGCTCAAGTGACAAAATGCTACTATGCCATGCATGACCAAAAATTATGTTTTATACCAATGGGGTCTTATGTAAAGCTATGTCATCCATTGGCACCTATTGCAATGAGCAATTTTTGCAAAGGACCTTCAATACATCTAGTTAAACTTGCTTTTTAGTTTCAGAGGAGAAGATGAAAATGTGATTTTCCCATATGGTCCAATGTTAATCCTAAGTTCTGCGCTGGCGGCCATGTTTTTTTTAACGGATCGGAACCAAATGAGCATTCTTTGTAAAGGACTTTAAGTACATCATTCCTGTAAAGTTTGTTTGAATTTGCTTCAGTGGCTTCAGAGGAGAAGACGAAAATGTGATTTTCGCATAGGGTCCAATGTTCAACCATATTCCGTGCTGGCGGCCATGTTTTTGTCGGATCGAAAAGAAATAAGCAATCTTTGTTAAGGACCTTAAGTACATCATTCCTGTAAAGTTTGGTTCAATTTGCTCCACCCGTTTCAGTGCAGAAGACGAAAATGGGATTTTTTCCCATAGGGTCCAATGTTAAACTTAAGTTCCGCGCTGACAGCCATGTTTTTATAGGATCGGAACGAAATGAGTAATCCTTGTAAAAGACCTTCTATACATCATTCCTGTAAAGTTTGATTGAATTTGCTTCAGTGGTTTCAGAGGAGAAAATGAAAATGTGATTTTCCCATAGGGTCCAATGTTAAACCTAAGTTCCGCGCTGGGCGCCATGTTTTTTATTGGATCGGAACGAAATAAGCAATCCAAGTAAAGGACCTTCCATACATCATTCCTGTAAAGTTTGGTTGAATTTGATTCAGTTGTTTCAGAGGAGAAGACGAAAAAATGAAAAGTTTAACGGATGGACGACGCACAGACGGACGGACGGACGACGGACGCCAATGGCAATAGCTCACACTGACCCTTTGGGCCAGTTAAGCTAATAAAAAAATTTATATGCTGTACAATCACCACAAATTAACATAAATGACCAAGGTAATGGTATGGTAATGCCTCAATTTAAAAGTGAAAATACACCAAATGTACAAATAAGAAAATATTTAAAAATATCGAAAATGAAGTCTCACGGCCTTCTTCTATGGGCAACCGGGCAGAAAATTGAAACAGATGTTATAAATGCCAGAAAAAGCTACCAACTAAATTGAGTTTGTTAGCGTATTCCAGTCGGTAAGAGTATTAAAAAAGAAAGATGTGATTTTCGCATAGGGTCCAATGTTCAACCATGTTCCGTGCTGGCGGCCATGTTTTTTGTCGTATCGGAACGAAATACGACGCACAGACGGATGGACGGACGGACGGATGACGGACGCCAATGGCAATAGCTCACACTGACCCTTTGGGCCAGTTAAGCTAATAAAAAGATTTATATGCTGTACAATCACCACAAATTAACATAAATGACCAAGGTAATGGTATGGTAATGCCTCAATTTAAAAGTGAAAATACACCAAATGTACAAATAAGAAAATATTTAAAAATATCGAAAATGAAGTCTCACGGCCTTCTTCTATGGGCAACCGGGCAGAAAATTGAAACAGATGTTATAAATGCCAGAAAAAGCTACCAACTAAATTGAGTTTGTTAGCGTATTCCAGTCGGTAACAGTATTAAAAAAGAAAGATGTGATTTTCGCATAGGGTCCAATGTTCAACCATGTTCCGTGCTGGTGGCCATGTTTTTTTGTCGGATCGGAACGAAATACGACGCACAGACGGACGGACGGACGGACGGATGACGGACGCCAATGGCAATAGCTCACACTGACCCTTTGGGCCAGTTAAGCTAATAAAAAAATTTATATGCTGTACAATCACCACAAATTAACATAAATGACCAAGGTAATGGTATGGTAATGCCTCAATTTAAAAGTGAAAATACACCAAATGTACA
>MJUU01035817.1:0-21150 GCA_002080025.1 Modiolus philippinarum | reverse complement strand
ATATATATATATATATTTATTTATTTATTTAAAAACGCCTGAAAAGATAGCCAACGCACAAACGTATAGGATGTCGGATCGAAAACAAACGATATATATATGTTCTTTTCTGTTTTGGAAAAGTTTGTTAAATTAATATCAATTGTCACTATTCCTTATGTAACTTTTATTTGGTTTTATATGTGTTGTACATGTAATTATCTGTGAGCTGTCTTTGTATACTATCCATTTATTTTTCTGAAAAATAAAACAATTACAAAAAACAAAAACAAAAAAAAACATTTTCGCTACTCTATTCGAAGTAAATTATAGCTAGAAGTTGCAATTATAATAAAATGCACGACGTTTCTAACAAAAAATTAACATCATTGTTATAATATGTCTTATATTTTGTTGAACGTTTTCAAATAGAAATTTATTCATGAATTTTCAGTGTAAAGTGACAAGACTTTACAAGTTTGATGTAGGATTTTTGAGGTCTAACTACGTTTTCCTCGAACACCTCCAGGTTTTTGAATTCTCATTAGATTTTCTCCGAGTACTTCCAGAAAGTTTGACATTTCGCAAGTTTTATGCTTTTTGAAGTTTTGTCTATTACTACCTTCTCAATGCAGATAAATTCAAACCAAAGGCAATAAAGTCAAGGACACTTCTAAATTCTATCAACGAGGAGGTTTATTATAGGGGTTCCTGGAAATCAAATAAGCATTATATTTTTGCGCAAAAAATCGAGAATATTTTACTGTATTTTCGGTACATTTTCCCTGTTTTTGGTTTTAAATATCAAGGAAGAGGTTTAATAAATCAAATTATGTTCGAAAAATACACCAGGAAATCAAATAATCAACAATAAACCCCTTAATAATCGGGGATTAAAGACATTCATGAGAAGGCCCATTAAGATTTTCTACAGGAATGCATATTAAAGTGTTTAAAGTACATACTTACCAACACTCTGACGGAACTTCATCACCACCAAGATGTACAAACTGGTCAGGAAAAACACTCATAACTTCAGTGAATAACAGTCTGAGAAAATCATATGTATAGTTCCTAGCAGGGTTCAGTGGTCCAAAGTATCCTGGTACAGGTCTTAACTGTGAGTCATAACACTGAGTTAGAACATGTGGATATCCAAATCCCCAAGAGTAAGTATGACCTAAAATGTAGACAAACATCGAGTTACGTGTGAGAAATTTTGAGCGATTTTACGATTTTACGATTGTAGAACGAAGTTCATACAAAGCAATCGAAATCAACCCTATTTGTCGTAAACGTTGGACATAGTGTCTATTATGTTTAAAATTTATCTTAACGAGATGGATATTTATTAGGGTACTGATCTTATTAAAAAAAACGAATTAAAAACCATAGTTTTTATTCCTTAAGACTACGGAAAGATACTGAGCCTATTTCCGTTTTCTTGCATCACTTATGACAAAGCACTGGATGCATTTGTTTTATAAAGATGCACAAACTGATCGACAAATATTGAGTAAGAGTTGATCTCTTTCGAAAACAAAAGTTTCTGTACAAAAGTGTTGTATACTGACGAATTTTAATTCCGAGTGAATCAAACAGGTGCTTAGATTGTATTTTTATAGCTAATACTAACTAGGTGTATCGCACTGAACCATACAATTTAAAGAAACATTGATAGGCTAGCCTTCCTTAGCTGATTTAAGACATTTGTCTGACACAAATTAATGATTTTCGGAGAGGTTTGTCAGAACATGTCGTGAAACTGCAATAGGATTGTCTTTGGATTTATTATTAGGTCGTAATCAATACTACTTCCGTAAAAGAAGAACTATTGTGTAGAGGAAAATTTTACAATTTACAATAGGCAATACAGATACAGACAAAGACACGGACAAGAAGGCCAAGGGCAGAGGAATTCCAATATTTTGCCACCTAAGTTGAAGACAAATAATACGAACTTAATTGTCCTAATTGAATAATAAAAGGAAATAAATAAAAAGACAATACGGAAAAATCAAAAATGTGGAATGTCATACAAGACTGTAATGCTATAAAAAAAACACACACAATACAAAATGAGATCACCAGAAACGACAATAAAACATAGCAGCAAGGTATCTGCAAAAAGAACTCAACTATGTACCTGGTGTGTCAATCTCTGGTATAACTCGTATTCCACGTAGTCGAGCAAACTCTACAATATCTTGTATATCTCCATGTGTATAAGCAAGGGTTGGATGGAAAGCTCCCTATAAATAAATAAATAAATACAAAAATATAAATAAACAAACAAACAAACAAATTTGTTTCTTTTTCTGATATATAAGCTGTCGTGTTTGCAAAATTTCAACTAAATTAATTTTGTCAAAATCAGGATATTTTCATGATACAGGGATGTTTGTTTCCGTTTGAATTCTGGAAAAAACATTGATCACCATTAACTACATATAAGACTTTGTTCGAAATACATAATATTTGAACTTGATTGAGTAGTATTCAAGATAAATGTCAGGCAGTGTTTGGTACATCAAAAATTTAGATTCTGTATTACATGGCCGAGATGTATTTATTTGGTAAAAAAAAACACATCCAAACAAGTTTTAACATTCGAACATGTGTTAGGTCTTGAGGTAATTTTTAACTGGTTATATAGAGAAAAACATCGCGGGAATATTTCCCCGCACTTTTCACTGTACAATGTAACCAATTTTTTGACGCTGATAACTTGAAAAGGCAAAATAACACAGCATTTTTATCTATCAAAATGACGTTTTCTTGGTCAGCTTTATTAAAATCAAACATTAAAAGTTTTTTCCCCAATGACCCACCGCACCAATGCACTTTGTCTGTTTCTTCAACGGACTGGTACTAAAATGTAATTCCAACATGGCTCTTGTTAATCGTCAACCAGTACAATACTCGATAACCATATATTTCGCACATGCGCAAATGGTATCGGAATATGAGTAAGCAGCATGAAAAACAATAATGTTTTCAATTTTGTTCGTCTTAGTTTATGAAGGAAATAAAAGTTAAGAACAGTTTTTAACGAAATCATGCATTTTAGACACGTAAATGCGTATTGTTTTGCTTTCGATTGGAATTTTGAACTTGCATCTGTTTGAAAACGTCAGATTTGTGTATTGTGACGTCATAGACACAGACAGCAATGGATGCGAGAAACCCACCTTCTCTTAGGTCGCTTCAGAATGGAAAATTCAATTTTCTGTCATATTAGAATCGAAATAATTCATGGCAGGTATATAGTTATTGTCATTTAGCCACGGGCTTGGCCTATATATTCGTAAATTTAACCCCTCGCTACCACTCTGGGTTAAATTCGAATATGAAGGCCCAGCCAATGGTTAAATTTCCAATAACCATATACCTGCCATGAATTATTTCTTAATTCAAACTGCATTTCGAAAAATTTTATCTGTACTTTTGATACTGTAGATATATACATGTATAAAGTACATATTTATACTTAAGTCGACTAAAAATCCATATGCATATAACTGACAAAACTGAGGAATTACTTTGAGATGTTCATTTGAGTGGCACGGTGTGCGTTTACAGTGACAATGTCCTGCAATGCATGCATTACGCGTCATGTGAGTTTGGTATAAAGTTAAAAAGGTAAGAAAAATTGACTCAATGCAAGATCTGGTCCGATCTAAAGTTGCAAGACTTTTAGATGATACAAATTATCTAACTCGCGACGACGACCATAAAATTTCCGGAGTGTAAATTTCAATAGTTCCTCAACATATCCCTAGAGAAATAGCTTTCTAGTTAGTAATCAACGGCTTCTTAAGTCCCGGTATTGACAGAATTGCGCTAGCATATCGTAGATACATATATGCAATATGCAGCGGAAGAAGCGAAAAACATGTCTATTTCAAGCTTTTTTTATATTTCTGAAAAAAAATTTTGCTCCTTTAGTTTTATTGATGATAGGGTTATGTAGAAACATACATTAACAACACTTTGTACCTAGCAACAGCTTAATTTGTACTTTAGACATGTATTGTTCTCCATTAGGCTTGAACTAAACATTAAAAATTATATTTAAACTGCTACAATAACCATCAATACATACATGTATATAGTTTATGTATTTATAATGCAAATCCAAAACCATTTAGATTTTAGTATGTTCTATCGAACCAAAACGTTTTTAAACAAGATGTGTTTGTGAAACACTACATATGTCCCAAGATTCTACAGTGAAATATATGAAAAAATCCAATTTTACCCCTTTTTGACCTCTGTGACCTTGACCTTTGACCTACCTTTTTGCATATTTATGTTCCTCTTGACAAGACCTATACACTTGCCAAGTATTAAAAGTCTATCTTACATAGTTCAAAAGTTGTTTATTACCGTAAAAACACCCAATTGAACCCCTTTATTCTGAAACAGATGAAGCCCCTGTGGGTCGCTTGTTTATTGAAATGGTTTTAATTGTTAAATGTACCTGTTTAAAACTGCATCAAGATCCAACATCAAATTTAAAAATTCATTTTTTCCGTTTGTCCCCTTTGGGCCTCTTGTTTCTCAAAACGGTAAATGCTACCTCAAATCTGTCGACATATTCTATTTGCGCAATTTTATTAGCAATAACATAAAACAAACCCCGTCTCAATAGGATAAATAATAAGGATTCTATAGTCAAATATGTGAAAACAGCCAATTTCACCCCTTGTTATCCTCTGCGACCTTGACAAAAATTATATCAAGGTCACTCCCTTGCTCCCCACCCGCCATGAAAGTTTACCTTACATAGTTCACAATATATAGCCAAGGTTAAAGTTTCGGACGTACAGACAAACAGACAAACAGACAGACAGACAGACAAGACAAAAACAATATGCCCCCGATCCTCGATCATAAAAATAAGAATTATCTGTTCCATAAAAACTTATCGGGCTTAATTCTGAAACTTTTTGTGTGATTTTCATATTACAAGATCCCCTTTTACATGAATGTCTAATGTTGCTTTGTGGTCCATGGACGTATGCTACTAGCTTTCTAAATGTTAATAGTAACTTAAATGTACCTCAAGACCACAAGCTCTATATTTCGGATCTTGATGGGGGGACATTTTTTAATCCGGACAATAACTAGTATCAAGTGTACACTTACCTTTCCACTCAAGTCAGGAAAACTTTACTTTGGTATGAAAATGACTGATCATCCACCAGATGCCAGTGGACACTTACCTTTCCACTCAGATCAGGGAAAACTTTACTTTGGTATGAAAATGACTGATCATCCACCAGATGCCAGCGGACACTTACCTTTCCGTTCAGATCAGGGAAAAAATTAGTTTGGTATGAAAAAGACTTATCATTCATCAGATGCCAGTCGACACTTATCTTTCCACTCAGATCAGGGAAACATTTACTTTGGAATGAGAATGGCTGATCATTAACCGGACACCCAGCGTACAGTTACCTTTTCACTCAGATCATTGAAAACTTTACGTTGGTAAGAAATGACTGATCATCCACCAGATGCCAGTAGACAATTACCTTTCCACTCAGATCAGGGAAGATTTTACTTTGGTATAAAAATGACTGATCATCCACAAGATGCCAGTGCACACTGACTTTTTTTCCAATCAGATCAGGGAAAGCTTTACTTTGGTATGAAAATGACTAATCATCCACCAGATGCCAGTAGATACTTACATTTCCACTGAGATCAAGGAAGACTTTACTTTGGTAAGAAAATGACTGATCATCCAGCAGATGCCAATCTTTCTACTCAGATCAGGAAAAACTTTTCTTTGGTATGAAAATGACTGATCATCCACCAGATGCCAGCGGACACTTACCTTTACGCTCAGATCAGGGAAAACTTTTCTTTGGTATGAAATTGACTGATCATCCATCAGATGCCAGTCGACACTTACCTTTCCATTCAGATCAGGGAAAAAATTACTTTGGTATGAAAAAAACTGATCATTCATCAAATGCCAGTCGACACTTATCTTTCCACTCAGATCAGGGGAACATTTACTTTGGAATGAAAATGACTGATCATCAACCGGATACCCAGCGTACAGTTACCTTTTCACTCAGATCAGGGAAAACTTTACTTTGGTAAGAAATGACTGATCATCTACCACATGCCAGTGGACAATTACCTTTCCACTCAGATCAGGGAAGATTTTACTTTTGTATAAAAATGACTGATCATCCACAAGATGCCAGTGCACACTGACTTTTGTTTCAATCAGATCAGGAAAAACTTTACTTTGGTATGAAAATGACTGATCATCCACCAGATGCCAGCAGATACTTACATTTCCACTCAGATCAAGGAAGACTTTACTTTGGTAAGAAAATGACTGATCATCCACCAAATGCCAGTGAACAATTACCTTTCCACTCAGATCATTGAAGATTTTACTTTGGTATGAAAATGACTGATAATCTACCAGATGCCAGTAGACACTTTCCTTTCCACTCAAGTCAGGGAAGACTTTACTTTGGTATGAAAATGATTGATACTCCACCTGATGCCCAGCGTACACTTATCTTTCCACTCAGATCAGGGAAAACTTTACTTTAGTATGAAAATGACTGATCATCCATCAGATGCCCAGCGTAGTTACTTTTCCACTCAGGTCAGGGGAGACTTTACTTTGGTATGAAAATGACTGATAATCCAGCAGATACCAGTGTATACTTCCCTTTCCACTCAAGTCAGGGAAGACCTTACTCTGATGTGAAAATGTCTGACCATCCACCAGATGCCAGTGGACACTTAACTTTCCACTCAAGTCAGGGAAAATTTTACTTTGGTATGAAAATGACTGATCATCCACCAGATGCCCAGCGCAGAGTTACCTTTCCACTCAGATCAGGGAAAACTTTACTTTGGTATGAAAATTACTGATCATCCCCCAGATGCCAGTGTATACTTCCCTTTCCAATCATATTAAGAAAGACTTTACTTTGGTACGAAAATTACTGATCATCAACCAGATGTCAGTGTATACTTCCCTTTTCACTCAGACCAAGGAAGACTTAACTTTGGTTTAAAATGACTGATCATCCACCAGATGCCAGTGTACCCTTACCCTTCTACTCAGATCAGGGAAACATTTACTTTGGAATGAAAATGACTGATCATCCACCAGATGCCAGTGGACACTTACTTTTCCACTCAGATGAGTGAAAACTTTATTTTGGTATGCAAATTAGTGATCATCCATCAGATGCCAGTGTATACGTGCCTTTCCACTCAGATCAAGGAAGACTTTACTTTGGTATAAAAATGACTCATTATTGACCTTTTCACTCAGATTAAGGAAAATTTTACTTCGGTATAAAAATGACTGATCATCCATCAGATGCCAGTGTGCACTTACCTTTCCACTCAGATCAGGGAAGACTTTACTTTGGTATGAAAATGACTGATCATCAACCAGATGCCAGTGTAATACGTTCATTTTATTTTGATACATTCCTTCCTTAAAAATAAGAAAAAAATAACAGCATAAATAACAACACCTTCAATTTAATTTCAAGGCAATAGACAAGTATTTTTCATGTAAACCCGTACTTTGTTTCATATGCAGCACAAGAAAACCAATCAATCATGTTTACAAATGAAAAAAATATTGTCAAAAAGAATCTTTGGCAAATATCACTACTCTCTACAGGGTTGTTCTGTGTCAGTGGAAAGAGATAATATATTCTTGTCGTGGTTTTCTAAGTTTTCAGATTGAATATGTATTGAAAAAATATCCATTGCTAAAAAAGAATAAAACTTCCATGTAAAAAAGAAACTCTAGACAAATAAATAAAAAATTCCGATATGCGATATCCCGACTTGATACTGGAGGAAGATACCTCTTATTTTTTATGCGTTTATACTACCAATTACAACCTTACTATTATCAATTAACCACATCAGAATTGCCAAAATTTTCCCGCGATTTCGCGGGCATCTTCTAGCAAAATTCTATTTTTCCGGATTTCCTCTTTATTGCCGTCTATTTTTTTTTTAGAAAAAAAAGCAAGTATTTAGACATATTTAAAGGAAGTAGGTGGCGTCATATCATAGTTAATGTCTGCTCCGTAACAAAGCATGGGTATATAAGAAGCTTTATACTAACTTGTAAAAAAGATACGTTTCATTTTGATCAGCTCTAACATTTTAAAAAACAAATTACAAATTATCATTACTTACCAAAACATCGTATATTACTGCTTTTGTCATAAAATGTCTTGCTGTGTCTAACAACACACCTCTATGTTTAAAACGAGGGAAATCTTTTATTGTTGTGTCTCTAACGTAGAGCTGAAAAGTAAATATCAAAATGTCAATGAAAATCTGTAAAGTTAAATATTAGCATTCGTTACACGGGAAGGACGAGATACAACATGTAGGGTGTGATGAAATACTTAAAGAGAATACTAACTGGATGCAAAAAAGATTATCTTTGTAAACTGACTATTCTAGCGTAAAGCTGGGACAAATTATTCAGTCCCTCTTTGTATCCAATGCAATACCCAAATGTAAACACACAAACAACCATTAATAGAAATGGAAAATGGCACACAATCAGTGATTGTACTGGACAAATGTATAGCAAGTTGATGCAATGAAAAGAAAAAAAATATGTTCCAAACGTCAAAAAATAAACGCTCTTTCTTCACTACCATCCTATGGCTCATTTAGGTTGTGTCCTTTGGCTTTGTCGATGTAGTAATCATAGATCGACAGAATAAGTCAACTGAATATGTTTGGTTAATGCTATGCCAAGATTCTACTCACTTATAATTCGTAATAAATTGGAATATTTTCAAGAGTGAAAGAAATTTCGTCCATTCTCGAGTTGAGCGCAGCTTTAGCGATAGGAAATCATGGAATTTCAGAGATATCCCGATCTTTATGTAGCTCTCAGCTTTTATCTCTATTTCATTCGTCTCAAAACAAGTTATTTTACCTGCCCTTTCCAAGAAAAAATAAGTTGACTAAGTGTTTCGAGACCTCTCAAAGCGCCCCACACCTCATTGCTCATTAGCACCATTCCAAATTTCTTCACCAATAAATGATCTAAAAATTAAAAATACAGTTATCAAATGACCAACTGATATATCTTAATAAGGTTGTTTATAGTCCTTTCAGACAGGCTATTGTTTTCTATTGGACTCGTTACATACTTTTCGAAGTTGGTTCTGAAAACATTTAAATTCTATCTATATGGATAAGACGTACATACAGTGTTGAAATGAGAAACAACAATAGTCGTTCTATGTTATTTTATGCGCAAAACATAAAAAATATTGATACCAACTAAAAATAGGAAAACGGTGAGTTTCTCATTCCAATATAAAAATTATAAGAACTATTTAGCGCCGTCAAGACAAGATATTGTTGTTAAGTTATATACTTACGTTGTCTACAAATATTTCACTAAACCACACAAGCAAACACGAATTTAATTGTGATGACATCGAACATACAGTCGTATTGTTTGTTTAAACATGTGTTTACCGTGTTGTGAGTTTAAACATGTGTTGATGCGTTTAAACATGTGTTAATGCAGGACATACACACGTAGTGCGTTTGAACATTTGAACATGTATTTAGGAGGACGAACGATCATCAAAGATACTTACATGATTCGTCCGACAGAAGTGAGGGATATTTACTACATTTGAAGTTGATATATATGTGAAGTGTCGTTAGATTCAAAGCTCTTAGATACATATCGTTTTTGTATTTCTCTTCTAGATTAGAAATCCCAGCGGCTTCTATGTTCACTAGATTTGTATAGAATTCCTCCATGGAAAATTTCAAAACATTTTCTCTGAATCTTTGAACAGCTTTTTCCAATATGTCACAACTGTTATTTCGAATATTAATTTTAAAATCATTTTTCGCTATTTTATGAACAAGACTGTTGTTAACAACAAATTGCTGTGGTAAAGGCCAAGGACTGCCGATTGTAGCATACGGGGCTCTTTTGATGTTCAACGTTTGAACAGGTAAGCCTTTGAATTTCATTGCAAAACTTCCACCTGATAGTGACAGTGTAATGTTTGGCAGTTTATCCACTTCATGTCCATATCCATATGGCATATATTTTGTGTCTGTAAAAGGAAAAGATATCATTAAAATAAATATATTTTCTAACATAATAATAGTTTACTTTTATCCTTACTTATCAAACAAAATAAAAAGTGTTCTTACATGATCACGTGACACAAAGCAGCTGTTGATAGGATTATATTTTGATCGAATTAATTTTCATTTATTAACAATAAAAAAAAACAATTCTTACAAAATGCCTCAGCAAGTTTTATAGCCTTAATATGTCATTTATATAAAAAGTATAAAAAAAACTATAGTTCGTAACTGGATTTCGGTTGAAATAAAAACCCTCTGAAAAAGCCCTGTAACAACTGAATTGAATAAATGGTATTTGCACACTGTTAATAACGCTACATTTTTCTAAGATATACTTAGCACAAATTTGTTCCTTTTTTGCATATTTAATATAGCCGGAAGTTAACAGTCCATTTTAAAATACCAAGTCTGATATGGCAATATCAGCCTGCTTCGTTCTGAAATAGCCATATCAGCCCGGGTATGAGAATAACTCCTTGGAATAAACAGATTAATACATAACCTTTTCCATATCAGCACGGTTATCATCCCCCGACCCATATAAGCCCCATGCTTACGCCTCGGACTGACATGGGAGTCTAGGGATAATAACCATACTAATATGGAAAAGGCCATGTAATAATATTTATCACACATTTAGTACAAATAAGTACGTTTTTGCATGTCAAATAATAGTCGGAAGTTAGATCAACTTATTTGCCCTCAGAGCTGATATCGATATTTGCCCTGAAAATCCATTTTGTGCCCTCAAAATTCACTTCCGGTAATCTGTCAATAGACTTGAAGATCAGTCTGTCCGTGACGAATTAAACTGAATTTTCCCGATATTATAAAGGTTCTATTATTCTGATGTTCAAAGTTAACGTTTTACACTTGTAACGTTCATGTGACGTCACGTAACTTCATTGCCATTGCTTTTCACAAAGTAAAGAAAATAGGTTGTGTAGATTGATGTAGCTGTATTGTATTTAAGCTTTGTGAATGTCAGTCTTTATTTACAGTGTACCTGTTTGTCTTGCTTTATAGTCACATCATTAGGTAACACATTTGAAAACAAATACCAAAGCAAAGGAGGAAATAAAATCAGGAAATTCTTATATCAGAAATAAAAAAAAATAAATACAAATTTAGACTTATTGACACAGACAAACCTAATCAACAAAAAATGAAAAGAACGCCACAAAACTAAAGCACTAACAGTGTGAACCCTACGAAAACTGGGGGTGTCATCAGGTACTTCAGAAGTGTAATTAACCTTACAGTACAATGATCTTCCATGTCTTTATACAGCTTTATCCATATATGGAATTTTCAATTTTTCAATCCAATACTACATTATTTGTTGGAAACATTGTCGAAAAGGGCATCATGAATGTGTTTTACTGTATAGTTACTCTTCTCTTAATTTTTAAGAATGCAGTTGTTATTCGGGATATATTCATTTGCTTAATGCGAAAACTTTTGTTAATGTTTAACATCTAATTTAGGTTTGCATATTTCCTTCTTCAACAGGTTTAAAATATGTGATAAATAGATCATTACATGTCATTTTCCATACAGTCCCTGGTATTAGCCCTCAACCCATATCAGCCCTCAGGTTACGCCTTCGGGCTTGATATGGGCGTCTCGGGCTAATACCAGGGCCGGTATGGAAAATGTCATGCAATAATCTATAAATATTTATCAAATGTTTAAAGAAAATAACAATGAAATTTTACCCTTTGATAATACTATAGATTTTTTATTACCGGCTCCCCTGGGAGCCGGTATAAATAATCAGTCACCGGAAGTTGGCCTGCGGTTAATACTTTCTGAACTTGTATGGGCTAAAAATGTCAATCGTAAATGAAGAAAATGGTTTTCTGTTCCTTGATTGGTCTAAAGTTAGAACAATGTAAAGTATGTTCAACGATCCCGTCATAAAACATTGCTGGATCGTTTTTACAATCATCATAGTAGGTCGTTTCGAACTCTGGATCGTTTTTGCAATCATCACAGTAGGTCGTTTCGAACTCAATGGTACAGTGTAGATAATGTGTAATGAAATGACTTTGAAAAGAAGAGAATGCTTCCAAATCTTGTAGAAGGCGTTTATTCAGTTGAAAATTTTACGATTAGTTCTGTAATCAGAAACACATTTATCAATTTAAGAGATTCTTGCTATATTGCATACGGGCAACTTAAATCATTACTGTAAAATGAAAACTTCCAACGGTATAGTTTTAAACAAATTTTAAAGGGCAATATTTTACAGGAAATTTCTTTTAGTTACGGGTACTTAGGGAGGTTATATGCCTAATTTTGAGCTTGACGCTTGATTTTCCAGTCTGAAAGATTTACGACATACACATAAATCAACCCATCTGTTTACAATGTATGCACTAGATATTCCTCCAATCAAGGAACACCCCATGATCTGCATGGGTAAAAATCCATATGTATTCCCTATAGGAATTACTGGAGATATGTCATAACTATATACCCTGAAAATCAAATGTTCCGGGCCTAAACCAGTAAGAACATAGTCTATTGGAATACTTAACAGTCCGTTTCTATCTTGATATCATTTTGTATGGGTTGTTGACCAAATTCGAACACAAGTACAGTGACTTACAAACACTGGACGTTATTACACACACTACATATCATATATGTTTAGTAAGTAAAAAAGCTAAGAGCCGGTAGCTTTTTAGAAAAGCCAAACTTGTATTTAGTCCAACTATCTTCAATTTGTTCACAACCGTGTGATATGACTTTTGTTATCAACTGCTTCCGGTTTATATCACACGCTTAATTCGTAGCTGTATTATCAGTCATTTTTGAAATAGATTTTACGCTACACAAAACCTTATTTTTTTAATTATGTTTTGAAATAAATATTTTACTTTATTTTTTTTCATATTTAAAAAAACATTATCCGAATTTTCTATTGTCATTCATGTGAAATTACTCTTCACAAACAAAATGTTGTCTTTAAAAATTAAATGTTTTAAGGTTTGAACTCAAAATTGTGATTCCTGAAATTAAATTTTTGAAATCGCGTATGAAAATTTGGGATGCATCTCTAGTTTGAAAGATATGATAAAAATATCATTACATGCAATTTTTCATATCAGATCCATTATCAGCCCATGGTCAAAATCATCCCTCGAGCCTGTCGGCTCTCGGGCTGATATTCTGACCTAGGGCTGATAAAGGGTCTAATATGAAAAATGGCATGTTATAGACTAAATATATTGCAATACTTTGTAGTTGTTTCCCCTTTCTTCTTTTCAAAAATAGTAATGGTGCATTACATGATACCCCGCCACGTTTCACAAAATTTCAAAGTTTAAAGAGGCATAACTCTAGATCCCTGTGTACTTCTGAACCCAAAATTATACATGGCCTGTGTTTTTTGGCAAACAACTTACAAACCAAATTAGAAGACAGTATGTCCTTTCATTCACAAGTTATCAGTCGGAAACCCTATAATTTGCAAAATTTCAAAATTTCAAGGGGTATAACTCCAGAACCCCTTGGACCTCTGAACCAAAAAATCGGACTTGGTCTGAGTTTTGTGGTACACAAGTTACATACCAAAAAATCGGACTTGGTCTGAGTTTTGTGGTACACAAGTTACATACCAAGTTTGAAGGCAATGTGTTATTTCTTTCACCAGTTTTGAGTCGGAAAATTTCAAAGTTTCAAGGGGCATAACTCCAGAACCCCTTGGACCTCTGAACCCAAATTCAAACTTGGCCTGTGTTTTGTTATTAACAAGTTACATACAAAGTTTGAAGACAATATATTATTTCATTCACAAGTTATGAGTCGGAAACCCAAAAATTCGCAAAATTTCAAAGTTTAAAGAGGCATAACTCCAGAACCCCTGGGACCTCAGAACCCGAATTCGAACTGTGTTTTGTGGTTACCATGTTACATACCAAGTTTGAAGACAAAATATTATTTCATTCACAAGTTATCAGTGGGAAACCCTAAAATTTGAAAAATTTCAAAGTTAAAAGGGGCATAACTCCAGAACCACTTTAACCTCTGAACCCCAAATCGAACTTGGCCTGCGTTTTGTGGTAATCAAGTCACATACCAAGTTTATGTTATTTCGTTCACAAGTTATCAGTCGGAAACCTTCGGGGACGGACGGACAGACGGACACACGGACGGACGGACGGACGGACAGACAGACGGACGGACACACGACTGAGGGTATCACATAATACCTCGCCACTTCGTGTGGCGGGGTATAAAAATAAGTTAGGGATCATATGTCCAATATTTTGTTTTAAAAATAAACAATATTTCCAATGGACAAACACGATTATATCAAGAGGTTGGCTCGCTCATGGGATGTCATAAGATTCTTTATGAACTGAACTATTTTAGCAGGTTATTTAAAAAAATAGGATAAAAAATTCCGTTTAATTCAAAAATGATTAATGTGGAAATGGGCCTTATTCGGCAGTTTGTTCAACAATATTCCATATTGTATCGATAGTTGTAACCAATCATTTACATATCATCTACATGGTTAAGCATTTATCTGCTTTTACAGCTTTCCCGGTAAGTATACATCCCTTCAATGCTTACACTACGTTAACAGACAAAACAAGACTAACTTCACACACTAATTTCAAACAACAGAGAAGATAACAAAAGAACAAACAACATCTTTAAATACAGAATTACAAATATTTTCTGAATAATATGACATTACACAGGAGTTAGTAATATATTTACGTAATAAGAGATCATAGATATTTCGTTACATAAAACCGCCTTAAGGATACACGACAACATCAAAAATCGTCTCTGGATGCATCATCAAAATTTAATCAACAATCAACAACTTAAATGTTTAATATTAAAAAGTTTGAAGGCAAATAATTCTGTATAAAAATAAAATTGTTTTATCCTAAATGGTGTCGATTTGATACAGTGCTTTTTGTCCGATATTTGATTTTTGATCTTTTTTTGTCTCTTCCGCTTAATTCAGACGTGTAACGATATTGTTAAGGTTTAAATGTGAAATATGCGTATATCATCAATACTTTATCGCCATGCATTAGTCACTTAATACTGACATTTTTCACCGTTTCAGAGTTTTGATAAAGACTGACATATTTTCATAATTACTGATGGTACTGGTATCACTTAATGTTAAATGTTTAACGTTTTCGTCCATATTGTTGAAACAATAAAGGGCTTGATACGACCGCAGCATATCGACCACTGAAAAGGACACAGTTAAGAGCTTGTCACACTTGTCTAAATGGTAACAATAAAGAGCTTGACACAGTAATTAGATGGACACAAACTAGGGAACATTAAAATTAGCCCTTTTGATCCCTAAAAGCTTGGAACTGTAAGAGCTATGCTAAATCTGTTGACAAACTACTGACAGATGAATTCAGAGAAAAAAATCCATCAAATGCGTTTAAAAATAGAGATTTTGAACAATTGCAATTTTGGCCCCTTTGTCCCCTTATAGCTCAAAAACTGTAAAAGATACGCCAAATTTAATGGCATACTTCCGAAAGCTTTAAAGAAGAGGACCCAAAAGAAAAAAATCTCATCAAAATCAAATGAAAAATAAAGATTTTACATATTTTGAAAAATTGCAATTTCGGCCCCTTTGACCCTTTATATTTCGGAAACGGTAAGAGATACGCCAAATCTGTTGACATGATACCGAAAGCTTATAAAAATAGGAATCCAAAGAAAAAAATCCCATCAAAATCAGATAAAAGATAAAAGATAAAAATTTAAGATGAAATGCACATTTGCAATTTTGGTCCCTTATGGCTCTCATAGCTCCAGATGGAAACCATTAATAAAAAATCTTATGTTTAAGCGCTGTATTACTTTTTCATAAGGAACCCACTGCAAAACACTGCATCAAAATCGGACAAAATTTAGAAATTTATATTTTTGAGATTTGTTGAATACTGCGAATTGGGAATTTCCTCAGAAGCACAGAGAAAGAAACCCCATCAAATTCTGATAAATAATAAAGATTCTACAGCCCAATATTTGAAAACACCCAATTTGTCCCTTTACGGCCCCTTTTTTGAAAATGGGCGGGGCCACAAATACAAAAACATACCCCAGCCTTCCTATTGTGCCAAGGAACATTTCATTAAAATTTGTTAAGGATTGATCAATTGGAACTTAAGTTATTGACCAAAAACACAAGTGTCTACAGACGACGACAACGACGACAGCATCATACCATTATACGACCTCAAAATTTTTGCGGTAGTGTAAAAAGCAAGGATTCTTCTCCAATATTACTTACAACAATCATAGCTCCTGGTCATGTAATGATATGATTAAGGTACTGAATCTCTTGCTACACAACATTTATGTTCGTTTTGGCAACACCATTGTTTATCATCAGATCATTGGAATCCCCATGGGTACTAAATGTGCACCTCTCATTGCAGATCTTTTTCTGTTTTATTACGAACGGGACTTCATAAAAAACTACAAAATGGAAATGTACCAAACATTGAGAAACTTATTTCAATTTTTTGATGATGACAGCAGGTACATTGACCGTATCCTTTCTATTGACAATCCCCAGTGTTTAGATTATGTCGATACCATTTACCCACAACAACTGAAACTTAATAAAGCAAATAAATATTGCACTTTTCTAGATCTAAGTATCATTATTGACTCTGGTAAAAAAAGACTGCTATGCGTAGCCATATGTCCCCCGCCGCACAAGAAACTTAAAACCCATATCAGACTACCATTGAACGAAATGGGCAGGTTCCCCTTGTAATGTAGGTAATTCATATTGCTGAAATCAAACATTTTGCCCCCTTTCATAAAAAAATTAGGGCAGGATCTAGTTATATATATTTATACATATTTGCTTAAATAAAAAAAAATATTTTTTGTAAAATTTCAGTTTTCTGGCTTGGTTTCCATGGCAACCAAAAGCTTCACTATCAGTTATAACCCATTTCAGACCACTATTGAAAAAATGGGCAGGGGTTCCCCTTATAATTAAGGTAATATATATATTGATGAAATCAAACATTTTGAGTCCCCCTTTCAAAACAAAAATTTGGGCAAGGGTTCCCCTTAATCAACATATGAAGCAGAATACTTTTTTTTCTCTAAAATTCTAGAATTCTTGTTTGATTTCCATGGTAATTTTAAGCTCTACTATCCATTGCAACCCATTTCAGACCACCATTTAAACTAGAAAAACTGTGAAAAGATATATACCCCCTGCTCCCCCAAAACGAGATCAAATCAAAGTTTTGAATAGATAGTGCACAATGGCAATGTGTACAGAACATTCTGTGAAAGTTTAATTGAATTTCACCAAGTTTTCTAGGAGGAGTTGTCGCCACAAAGTGCGGAATAACGAACGAACGGACGGACGAACGAAAGAACGAACGAACGGACACCATGACCACTATATACCGCCCTCTAAAGCGGGGGATATAAAAAAAAATTTGGGCAGGGGTTCGCCTTATGATTTAAGTAATACATATTGCTGAAATCAAACATTCCAGGTCCCCCTTGCAACAAAAATTTTGGGCAGGGTTTCCCCTTATAATCAAGTTAATGTAGTAAAAAATATCTAGCAGAGTACTTCTTTTCTAAAATTACAGTTTTCTGTTTTGGTTTCAGTGGCAACAGAAAGCTCCACTATCCATTACAACCAATTTCAGACCATCATTCCAAAAAAAATTTGGAATTTGGATTTCCGAAAAAAAGGGATTCCCCTTATGGTTTAAGTAATACATATTGCTAAAATCAAAACATGTTTGAAAAGCTTTGACTGAAAGGAATGTATTGTTGCAAAGTAGAATCCTAATAAATAATAAAATTACAAAAAACACCTACAATGGACAGGAACTACAATCACATGCAACAATTTAAAAGAAAACTTCACCAGAAAAACAATAATGAAAACAAGAGACAAACATAAATAACAATAGGAACTCGGGATTATGAGAATTTCAGGAAATTTACCAAAATTATAACTTTTCATTCTAATTTTTTTAACTCTATTATTCTGTGAAGAGTAAGTTTATAATCTTCCTTGGTTTTATTATCTCCCTTTTTAAAATTATGACTTCACGTTACATCTTATTTTTTAGTAACAGACATCCTAAAAAGTGTTTTGATGTACATATTTAAGCTAATTTGATGTATTGTACATGTTCTTGTAATAAAAGGAACATTTCTATTAAAAAAAAATTGTTTCTATTTTTTGTTATTTAATAATACCAAACATGAAATTTTATGCTTATTATGCTGCTTTTAATTTCAAGCATGTTAAATGTTTATTATCAAAAAAGTTGAAGTCCGATATTGCTCAAGTAAATCACTTGGATTGCAAGGGAGTGCATTCCAACCAAAAAGGTTACGGTAAGAAATAATGATAAACCCTGGTTTAACGGAGAACTACGGAGAGAGATTCGTAAAAGAGACAGGTATAGAAAAAAATCCTTGAGAACAAAACGTGACTGTGATATATTAAAATATAAACAGCAGAGAAACAAAGTTAACAATCTAAAGAAAATAGCGAAAGAAAATTTTGAGAAAAATCTTGATAATATTATATTGGAAAATACGTCAAATCCCAAAATGTACTGGAAAATAATGAAATGCTTATCAAATCAAATAAAGGATCATGTGCTTTACCTCCATTAAAAAATATAATTCAAGATGAAAACTTTGGCAATATTATTTATGAAGATAAAGAATAATGTGAACTTTTAAATAAATATTTTAGTTTGATATCGACACTGGATGAGGAAAATGTCCCGCTTCCAAGTTTTGAAAATAAAACAGAAAGCATACTAGAAAATATAAGTTTTAATGAACAAGAAATAATAGACATAATCGAAACTCTAGATCCAAATAAAGCTTCAGGCCCTGATATTATTAGTCATAAAATGCTAAAAATATTTCCAGAAAAAGTAGCCGTTCCATTAAAAATAATTTTTAATAAATCAATACGCCAATGTAAGTACCCCACTGATTGGAAGATAGCAAATGTTATTGCTATATTTAAAAAGGGAGATAATTCTCTACCGTCTAACTATCGTCCAATATCTCTTATTAGCTGTTTGGGTAAGGTTATGGAAAGGCTGGTATATAAGAATGTATATAATCATCTCCAAAGAAATAAATTGATATATAAGTACCAATCGGGTTTTTTACCTAAAAATTCAACAGTGCATCAGTTGTTGGAAATTCATAATTGTATCCTCAATGTTTTAGAGAACAAAGATGTTTGTTGCTTTGTATTTTGTGACTTCTCTAAAGCCTTTGATAAAGTTTGGCATTTGGGATTGTTACACAAAATGAAGTCTTATGGCTTACTGGTTCCATTAGCTATTTGAATGAAAGGAAACAGAGAGTGGTTATTAAAGAATCATCGTCTTCACTAAGTAGCATCTTAGCAGGTGTTCCTCAGGGATCTGTATTGGGACCTTTGCTTTTTATTATCTATATTAATGATATTGCTGAAAATCTTATTTCATTAACTAGCTTGTTTGCTGACGATACTTCTTTCAGCTGTTCAGATCATGACCATAATCAAATTCAAACTGTTATTGATCATGACTTGAAGAAGCTGGACGAATGGTCGAGCAAATGGCTTATGTCATTTAATCCTGATAAAACTGAAATTATGTTCTTTTGTAATACACAAGAACCAGAACTTAGTTTCACATTTAACGATAATACTATTTCTATTAATGAAACGCATAGACATTTAGGGGTTACTTTTAGCAAAGATGCGAAATGGACTAAACATATTGATAATATTGTGCAAAGTGTTTCTAAACATTTAAATGTTCTTCGAAAATTAAAATATAAACCTAGAAAAATTGTATTTGGTTTACATAAGACCTTTATTTGAATATGCCTGTGAGGTCTGGGATAACTGTGGTATCTGTAATTCAGCCAGACTAGAAGCCGCGAGAATAATAACTGGGCTACCTATATTTACTAAGTCAGATGTTATTTATGATGAACTAGGGTGGGAAACTCTAATAAGCAGACGCAAACGACGAAAATTGCAACTGTTTTACAATATTCAAAACAATAATGCTCCGTCTTATCTTTGTAACTTAATACCACCCAAAATACAATCTACCTCAGTATATCCGTTAAGAAATGGGGAAGATATTATGATTCCCTTCTGTAGATTATCCTTAACTTCCAGTTCATATATTCCTTCCACTATTAGGGAGTGGAATAAATTGGATCAGACTATTCGTAATGCAAATACATTGTCACAATTTAAAAGTTTTTTGAAAAAAATGTCTGATGGATGCAGTGTTCCAAAATATAACTCTTACGGACCTCGGAAACTAAATATAATTCTTACTCAGTTTAGATGCTCGTCAACATTTCTCAATCATGACTTGTCTAAATTCAATATTATAACAGATTCATCTTGTAGCTGTGGAGCCAGTTGTGAGGATTCATATCATTTTTTTTTTATATGCCCGCGATATCAAATTCAAAGGACCATTTTATATGATAATCTCAGCTGGTTACCTGGAGATATTTATGTGGATCTGGATCTTTTGATAAAAGGCTCGTTGGAATTAACTGATGAACATAATGTAAATGTTTTTAAACATGTGTTTGAATACATAAAAAGAACAAGAAGATTCCTTATTACATAGTTAAAATATATTTCGTCATATAAATATATGACGCGGACAGCAAACACATTTTTAGTAAATTTAGTTTAATTCCTTTATAATTTTATATGTGAAATATAGATGCATGCTTTGAAATGATATGTATTAATATTGTAATATATGTTATATAGGAGAAGACTCCATAAGTTTGTTTAACTTGTGTCTAATCCTGTTTGCAATAGTTATGCAAAATAAATACGTTTAAACTAAAAGTAAATCACTAATCTAGTACATATGGTGACTAACAATCCTGAAAAAAATTTAAGGAAATCCGAGGAGTGGTTGCGTCTACAAGATCTGTCATTGTATAACATTGTTAAATTTC